>SOPF01031144.1:0-29819 GCA_012979155.1 Hypericum perforatum
GTGAGTGCGGATGGTCTAAATGACATTGTTATTTCAGTGTGGACTGTTCGATATAATAAAAAAATATGTTACAGTTTAAACGACCAAAATTTAATGAATTCGTTTGGAAGTACAAATTTGATATTGACACATAATGTGGTTTAATGAAGCATGTTAATTTATTGGTTATCGTGAAATTTTAATAATGTTGTTAGATATAACTTAGATTGATAAATTAATTAAGCCAACCCTAAATAAGTGGATTTTAAATTTATTGTGATTAATTAGATAATTACATGTATTACAAAAACGTGATCGGTTCTTAAGTTAACGATTTAGTTAGTAGAAAAGTGAAATAGGATAAGCTAGATAAAAAAAAATGAATGGAGGCGTTGCAACACACCCTTCATTATAAAACTAAGGTGGAACTAATAAAGTTTGACAAGATATAAAGATCGTATACATTAAGAGGTTCTCCAAAGGTCTACCCAAATAATTAAAAATGGCTAGAGTGCAACTAGGGACAAAATGAAAAGAGAGATACTAATGAACTTGGACAAATTCATAAAACGAGGATAAAGAACAACAACAAAAAAATGAGAGAAACGTGGAAGTAAACGAAATCAACATCAAAGCTGAATGTTAAAGCAAGGGGTAGAAAATTGAAATATAAACCCATGAGTAGCTCTTAAATAGTGCCCCAAAACCGAAAAAATCAAACAAAAAATAAAGGAAACTACCGAAACGAAAAGAAAGAAAGATAAAGAATGGAATAACAAAAAAGATGCAACAAAAAATAGAAATTGAAACTGGATGATAAACTAAACCTTTGTAAGATTATGTCTGTTACTTTAATTTGACCATTTGAGATGATCATGCAATTGGCTGTTTCATTGGAAATAAATGTTAGAATAAATAAAATGACAAAAGCTGTGCTGCCAAAATTGTAACTAGGGAAGCCCATGTACCCATGTGAAAGAGATTAGTTAGATGAACAAATGGAAATAAAGTTAAAATAAGTTCAACTTTTATGAAATTAAGTTGAATTCGGATTGAGAAATATAAATAGGGAGATGAGCTTTGTTAAGAATTGAGTTCCAAATTAATTTTGGGTTCAAGTTAAAGTTCGCGTTCGTGGTTTAAAACTCTATTTTAACTAATTACATATCAAATTTGATAATTAAATCATATATACATGAACTAATACAAAATTCCACTTTAATTGATAAATTGACATACATATACTAAGTTATTGAATGATTTTATAAGTAGGGATTATTGTAAAATTTCTTATTAACCCAATAAGACAAACATGTCATTGTTTTGCATAATTATAATGTATATTTCACGTAGCTAGTTATTATTCTGATTATATCCAATTGTACTAATATAACTATAAAACACCCCAAAACAAGAACAATTAACTATGAAGTTATAGTAATTTGCTCATTCCGTGGCGCTGTCATTTTTAATGAAATTGTGAATTTTTCTTTAGCTTCATGTTAATTGATCCAAATATCCCTGCAACATCTCGAAATTGTATTTCGGAGAATTCTATAAATGGTGAACCCATACTAAGTTTCTGAGTGTGCACATTTTAAATTAATATCTATTTCACATAATGTAAAATATTCTTCATAATTAAACAATTTGCGTGCAAGGTTGATAGTTGTAATTGGGACCAGGGCCAGGCCGAGTCCGAGGCCGAGGGAGGAATAAAGAGCAGATTTTTTATTTTTTTAAGAATTCTTTAAGAATTAAATAGCTTGAGAATTGAAATACGGCAGTAGAAAATAATCATACCTATTTCAGAGATTTTTCATCTACCTTTCTCTTATTATATCATGGGACATTGACATTTGGATATCAGCGTCAACTCTTCTGTCAGTAAATTAAGTGACGATATTAAAAAGGCTCAACATTGGAACATGAGCCGAAAAAAAAAGTTATTTACCATTTTGTGACGATAGAGCGTCCCAATTTTCTTTGATTAAAGTTGAATGGATCAATTATTTTTTATTAAAGAAATTGTTATATACATAGCTAGAATTTCTTCGTACTCACTAAGACCACTTACAGCAGCATCCGGGTGCAGCCCTGGAATGCCTCGCGTGGCGCTCACGTGCCAGATATAAAAAAAGAAGGTGGGCCCCACAGGCGACCCAAGGTGCACTGACGATCGAGGAAAGAAGAAGGTTGGACGGAGCCTGCATGGCTGTTTGGACTTTAATAAATTAATTTATTATTAAAGTCAATACACGGAAAAGGATTGGGCCTACCACTAGTGGTATAACCCAATACATATAATTGTTTATTAAAGTCAAGAACTAAAAAATTTAGTTTAACAGTATAAAAAACATGTATTATTATTTTGGTTCTATCTCCCCGTATTATGCTTTCACGTGTTCCTCCAGTAACCACTAATTTTTTTTTTATTAAAGTCCTCCACACTTTAACATAACATTATGGTAGTTTTAAATTCTCGTAAACAGATGATGAACTTTTTGCACAAATCAAGTGATATATACTAATTTGCTTATTCAGACTATCTTATCACATTGTTCATTTAATCATTTGATCATAATCTCTAGAATATTTTGTGTATTATGTCATATCAATAATTTGGTCCAAAAGACATTACTCCTATTAAACATATTATTCGGGTTCAGGTTTAGGATAAAATCGGAATTTTTTGGGTAACATTTCTTTCAAATTAATCATGTATTATGTATGAGTACTAGGGATGAACTCCACGATAAACATGCTCATAATGCTCTTAAAAATGATCTCATTGAGCATATTTGGCAGAAAAAAGGAAATCGTAGTTAATTTTAAATTATCATTATCTGTATTTGTAATTTATTATTTGCAACTTCTATGTAATTTGAATTATTGAAAATTTAATACTTTTCAATTCTTAATTATTATTGTTTATTTTTCAAAATTAATAATTTAATGCGAAGTACGAAATATATATTAACGAATATAAAAATATTAAATAAAAAATTAAAGTTAATTAGGTTAATGATGTGGAGTATACATATATTAATTATTTATTGGTTGTGGTTGAGTTGTATGAGGATGCTGCTGTGGGTTAAAAATTGAGTGTAAGAAGATGAGTTGAGGTGGATGAGTGAGAAATTAATATAATATTATAGGGTTGGGTTGTATGAGGATGCTCTTGCGGATAGTCTAAGAAATCGAAGCAACGAACTTCTTTAAAAAATTGTGAACCTGCAAAAACAAAGAACGCCAAAAGATATTGGTAGAAAACCTTCACCCATTATTCCGAAGAATGTGAATTGTACAGCAACTCAACCTAATATCGCTTTTTTACATTACAATTCATACAGTTTAAGAACGAAATGAGCTATTTTAAGATTATTAATACAGAATAACCTAAATGACGTTATAATCATGACGATTTTGGTAGTGCCGAAAAATTCGATCATGTCCATTAATATTTATAAATGAAAATTACACATGGATTACTATATTAAATATGAGATCTTTAAAAATATTTGTGGTTTGTTTTCTTTTTAGTGTCCGACGATAGTTAATATAAGATTACAACATTTTTTATTATGTCAGTGCATAAAATTTTGATATTCTTTTTAATGCTACAAGGAAATGGGTATCATGTGTGTACGAGACACAAAATAAAAACAATTTTTTAATATTACTGATTTACTCATTTTGTATTGCAGATTAATGATGATGTATATAGTTCAAGATTGAAGTTGCTCCTACCTTAGCTGCTGAGACTTCTGGTCATGACTCATGAGTTATGCATGTCTCAAACCCACTACAGAACGCTCAGTAAAATACGAATTAGGAATTGAATTGTATGAATTTTATTTTTTTTAAAATCTAAAATTCATGGGACCAAAAACAATTCTCATATAAGCTAATATCATATAAAAAAAATCAGTATTGAAACTACGAAAATATACATGTAAAAAACTATTTTACAAAAAATAAAAAACACTAAACTCTAAATCCAGAACCAAAGTGAAAAAATATTTACGGACTTAAATCACACAAAAAAAATATTGGTGTAGCAAAATAGAAAAAAACACAAAAAATAAATATATACATATCGATATCACATATTTTTTTACTAGCATCAACAACATATGTCACATAATACATAATTAATTTGTCAAGCACGAATTTTGTTTACGAATCAACAATTTTTTATTCAAAAATCTCATTGAATTAATTCAATTTGATATGAGAATGTGAAATATATATATATATATATATATATATATCCCGTAATTATTAAGTGAAGATATATTATGGAACGTTCTCCCTCCATCTTTTAGAAGTCCAAAAAGAGGCAGAGAAAGAGAGGAAGAATGAAAAGGGTGGGAGGGGAGATGGAGCTTGAGCTTCTGTGCATTTGATCTCATGGGAGAACTGAATTCCTGGTTTTATCTAAATTGATATGGTTACCTATACACAAAATCCTTAAATAACTAATCAGTGTGGAGTTGTAGTCCTCTCTTCCTGCGAAAGTTTCGGAATAACATAAGATATTTATGAGTGAGACTCTTCACTACTTAAACAATGTACTACAGACGAGATATATGACTTCCACGAGAAAACTAATATATCAGCCATACAATTCAAGCTTTAGATAACGATTACCACCAATACAATTGATTTTATTAATTATTAACAACATAAAAAAATTCAGATAAAATGGTGGAAACTAAAGTATATTTTTTTAAAATTGCAAAAAAAAACATTTTTGATTTTTTTTTGAAAAATACATGAAAAACATTCACGTGATTCAATCAAATTATCTCACACTTGCGAGAAATATCATAGAACGTACTGTGCCAGACACGTAGAAAAATGCTGAGTATCAAAAAGGCACATGCTCACTCGTTCTTTGATTAGACCACGTAAGAGAAGTTGGTGAGATGATTTGGACTATGGGCCTGGAGATGGGCCTTGGAGTTGGGTTTGTTTATGGTCGCAGGATCGTGGGACTATTTTATTTGGTCTTTTATTTTGTGAAGTCCAACTGGCTGGGGACGGACTTGTTTAATAGTTTTGTGGACTAGGAAATAGAGGGATTTTTTTTATGGTGCTATTGTTCATGGCAAATTGCCAATACAGTACGCAAGAACAGTGTCCAGCGTGGACTGATTTGAAATTTTCCCGGGTACTGAATCAGTACTCGGAATTTCAAACCGGGTATACCAATACCTGGTATTTTATACCGATTTCAACTAATACCCGGTATAAAATCCCGGGTATTGGTTCAGTATCCGGGAAAATTATGATTCAGTCCACGCTGGACATCGTTCTTGTAATTTTGGTTTTTGGGTACTATTTTGGCAATTTTCCATGAATAGTAACACCAAAAAAATAAAAAATCCGAAATATAATTTTCCCAAAACACAATCAAAGTTACTTGCTGTAGTAAATTAAAATCTACTTTAGGTTCCCTCTCCCCCTCTAATTGATTGTAATCAAGGGAAGGGAAGACAACGATGATGATGACGTCACCTGGCACAGCGAGCCGGAGGAGGAGGATGATGATCACGTAGATGACGTGCTACTCCAATGGGCCCACCCTCCCAAAGTTGGACGCTTTATCCAGAATCAGGAACCCCATTCCCATCCGCTTCACCCACACGGGCAAATGCATTGCCGTGTCCAGCTCCTCCTCCTCCTTGGGCTCCCAAAGGAAAGGATTGGTCAGCGTCGAAGTCAAAAATGAGAAGGGTCCAGTCCACTCTCATTTCACCTTCTCTGGGTCTCGAGTTCGCTTCTACGTTACATTATGTGTGATCAGAGATTAAGATTCCAAGTTTGTTGTCCATACTTAATCCCCGTCGTACTCTCTTGGTCTGGTTTACTGCTAAGCTGTAGGGAGTAGAAAATGAAACTATGCCATTTTGTGAAATTCAAATATGCGCTGTTACCTCGAACCTTTTGCTAGCGAAAATTGAAATTAAGTAGACATACTGTATGCTTTTAAATTACAAAGTAATCAAGTGCGGTAACAAACAAGGAGTACTTTGGGTTCGAAAGTGAATTTTTTCCTTCATCTTATTTTGTTTTTTTTGGCAGAATACATGTCAAAGTTGATGGAACCATTCTGGTTCCTGCCAAATCAGTTGAAAGAAGAAATAACATAACGTGGATCGAATCTTCCATTTAATTAGTTAGTTAATTGAAGTGGGAAAAGGGAAATGCACTACATCATTTTGGAGTGGGTGGGGGCAGTGGTGGCGGAATTGGAATTGGGATGCTTGGCCATCTCCTTGTGAGCCATATCGCCAGCCTTGGCAACATGCAACTCCATCTCTGCCTCCGCCTCTTTGGCCAGCCTCACCTCATGAGCTACTCCCATTCTCGCTTTTGCCAGCTCCTTCTCCGCCTACAATTCATCAATCTTATATTACGTACATCATTCATAACTATATAAAAATAATATATATATATATATATGTACATATATATGAATGGATTACTTTCTCCTCGGCCTTGGCCTCAGCCTTGGCCTTGCGCATTTCGTTCATGTCATGGAGCTTGTCCTTGACGGCCTGCATCGTAATCGCGTTTTTTGTGTGTGATGACGATGATGATGACGATGATGATGATGATGATGAAATGACCCTTCTTAATTTATCGTTGTGGATGAACAACATAGCACGTATTTATACAAATCTGATAGAAGAAGAAGTTGAAGAAGAATTAATGGATGTCGGTGAAGCGCTGACTCAGTTGCGGATGGATTTGTGGCCTAGCAAAGAACTAGCAGCATGTTATCATCCACCATACGTTTTATGCTATAATTTTTTCATGAAAAAATTGAGGCTTACGATTTTTTGTTATTGATTTACACATTTTCTCTTTGAATATTAATTAATATAGTGAATTAAATAAAAAAATGGTGGAGGGGAAAACACACAGACCGTAAGAGCAAGAGCCAGATGTCATCACTGTTGTAACGTGAACCCGGGGCCAGAGGAAGAGATACAGTCACGCACAGGGGAGTCAGGTCTACGCTTATTTACTTTTCAAATTTTGAATATATGGACTGACAAACTATCAATCCACTTACGAAAAATTAGTTTAACACAAGTTCAAGTCCGCAGAAATTTATTACATTTTAAAAATATATTTTGTTCAAATTTGTATAATAGTCTCTATACCATAACAAGTAGTATAAACAAAAAAAAATAACCAAAATCCATTATTTAAAACTTAATATTCATAAAAAGCAATCAAATATTGATATTGATTGACCTTCGACCAGAAGATAAGTCTTCCTTTTTACTGAGATTTAGATAAAAATTTACGGGGGCCAATAAGGGCTAGTAGCACTGTATTGCCATACAAATCACGTTGATTTCTAGGGTCATTTGACTCATTTTCTTTTGACTTGGTCTAAAATAATTATAATCCTATAAATGAAAAAGAACTTGCCGTAAACATTTTCTTTTCTTGACCTTGCCAAGAAATTCGTAACATAACTAACATATAGTGGTCAATGACTGGCTACTTGGCTGTATATTTCCTCTCCATACAATTCTCAACCTCCTTCCTACCTTGTCATACGTTCATCTCTCCTCTTCCTGGCTGTATATGTTGTTTCATTTCTTGACTACAGCCATATTAGTTTGTAGCTTAAGCCATATGGGGCAAGCTTTGTTTAGCCATTCCCGAGTATTACTGCTCCATGTGCATCTTTCTTTTGTTCGATCCTAAGTACCCCTAATAAAACGACACAGTTGGGTCCGGACCGGTCCACTCTATTGGGTTTTTGACTAAATATGGGCTTTGGAAGAGGAAAAGCTGGAGTGGTCCTCACTCCTCACTAAAATTGGGCCTCTCTCGCGTCAAATTGGAAAAGGCCGAAAACAAACTGCCATCTTATATATATATGTACACAAATTTATCGTTTATCGAGGAAAATAGAAAAAGGCTGAGGAGTGGTAGGGAGGGAAGAAGGAAAAGGCATCAAATCACCACCAAGTCCAAGCCAAGCTTGCCCCTCAAAAGAGAGAGATAGAGAGATGGCCGATGATGAGGTACAGACAGCTTAATAATCAAAATCAAAATTAATCAAATTGCAAGATTAGTTCGTATGATAATGAATCTAACTTAATTTCAGGTAGTGGTAGAAGAGAGGTTGGGGGTTACAAGAGTGTTGGTGTTGAACAGGCCTAGGCAGCTAAATGCCCTCAATCACCCAATGGTAAAAGTTGACTGCAACTTCTTCTTCTTCAATTAAAATTGCAAAATTAATTGATTTGTAAGTATGTATGTACTTACTTGCGTAGGTGCATAGGCTCCTGGAGTTATTGGTTGGTTACGAGCAGGATCCGAGCGTGAAGCTCCTTATACTCAAGGTACCCCCTCGGCCCTCCGCTGTTGTGTTGCCTTTCCATCACAATACGAGCATCATCGGAGTGTGATCTTAATTACTTGCTCACTCACTGCTGCAGGGCAAAGGGAGAGCCTTCTGCGCAGGTGGTGATGTTGCTTCCGTTGTCCGCGACATTTCTGTTGGTATGTTCTACTCTTCCTTTGTCCCACATTCCCCAACTAGGCACCTCTGTTTGAATTCAGAACACAACGGTTACACCCACATCAAAACTTTCTTTACTTTATTCTTCATTTACATGCATCAGGAAGTTGGAAACTTGGCGCAGACTTCTTTCGCGAGGAATTCACTCTTAACTACCTTCTCGCAACTTACTCCAAGCCCCAGGTTAGGCTAGCTAGAATTTGTCACACGTCTTAGTTTCAAACCTCGGTCATTCCAAGCCAAATCTTCACTCCTCCCTTTTACTGCTATAACAAGTGCTCATTGCTCCTTTGAGCTCTCAGCTCTGCTGAAAAACATCTAATTCAGTTATCCTCATCATAGGTGTCTATTCTCAATGGAATTGTCATGGGAGGTGGCGCCGGTGCTTCAATACATGGAAGATTCCGCGTCGCAACTCAGAACTCGGTAAGTTCTGCCATGTACTTCACGTTAAACAATCTTCACCATGATGATGAATCCAATCCACAACTAAGTGCATTTCAGATTTTATTTCCTAGTGAAGAATCCACTCTAAACTTAGTTTCTTGATTTTATGCTGTCAATGTGTCTTTATTTCAAAACATGCTGCAGGTCTTTGCAATGCCAGAAACAGCTTTGGGACTCTTCCCTGACGTTGGTGCCTCCTACTTCTTGTCAAGACTTCCTGGGTTTTTTGGTATGCCACTCATTTTTCATTTTCTCTACTTGAATTCTCTTACCTGCAAGTAAATAATTAAGTCTGTGCTTGACTCGAACTAGTCTGCAAGTGATCCTTGTTATCAGTTTCGTGCTTTTCAAAGTTTATAAGAACATCTCCTGCTTGACTCGAACTAGCCTGCTGCCATTACATAGCATGCCAATCCATCTTCCATCCTTTCGTGTATTCTTTAAAATGTCATCCCAATTTCTCAGTTTGGTTCAGGACATTGCATGCACTAGTCATTTAATCCATTGTGTAAACACATTTATGCCATTCGTTTTTGAAGGGGAGTATCTTGGACTCACTGGATCCAGATTAGATGGGGCTGAAATGCTATTCTGTGGCCTCGCCACTCACTTTGTTCCAGCAGAGGTACTACCTGTACTGTAAATTAACTATGTCTCCAAGCTACTTCGGCTTATAGTTTTCTTTTCATTTTTTGATGAATAATAATTGAGGGTAACATGTGTATGTGCGCCTTGGGCTACAAGGCTCGTAACTGGTTTCTAGGGGTTAGGAATCAGTAGATACCAAGCTCATGTTTTTGTTTGAATCTAGCGGTACTGAGTTGAAACTATAATGTTTTGCTGTCCCTTTTGGTTGGTACTTGCATGCATACTACATTATCATCCTAAAATTTGTATTTGGAGCGCTGAAGAAAAAACAACTCGGTACTCAGATGGCAGTCTATTCTTAGATTTTCCCCAAGTAGTTTCTTTCTTTTTGTAGAATTCTTGCATGCCAAGCCTTCAAGTTTTGTAGTCTTAAAACTAACTGGAGTTGGTTTTGTATACTGAGCTATCAAGTCATTACGTGTGTAAGTTCCTTATAATGTATGTCTCAATTAGCGAGTAATTTGTTATCGTGGATGTTTATCTCTAATTTTTTTTTTAATACTATCTGTCTTTAACATTAAAGTGTGTGTAAATACCAGCAAAAGAACTTATGTTATATCTACTTCGGTCACTTCTCCAATGTTGACTTTCTCTTGGGTTACAGAAATTGTCTATTTTAGAAGAAGAATTGTACAAAGCTAATTCAAGTGATCCGGCAATAATTGCTGAGATTCTGGATGGATATTCACAGCGCCCAACTGTGAAACAACAAAGTGCTTGTCACAGGTAAAGCTATTGCCTGCATATAAGTGTCATCCTAAAGGTAACAGATTAAAGAGGCCGTGTTCAACATAATCGCCAACAATTCAGTCGATAATTCTGTTTATGATATGTTCGCTAAATTATAGCACCTTTATTTCCTATTTGAACCTAACATGGAATTGAGGTTTTCCGCTTGCATCACATAAGTTAGGGAAACACCCAGCACTTGTTTGGTTTTAATACATTGTTTCGGAATCCTTGTTTACAAGTATATCGAGAAAGTGCTCTGCAGTGAAATAAAGTGTTTTTTCCTATGCATTAAAAAAAGCCACTGAAATGAGTTCTGTCCATTTTTGCTAGCTTTTGTTTGCATGGTCAGCCTTTCTTTTTAAAGACTTTCTTTATGTTTCCTCCCTCACAAAGTATTAGTGTTTTCTTCTGAACTTTAAACTACTTGATACCAGCCTTTCGGTTATGTTTATCTCGCACCTCTGCAGATTCTCATGTTTTGTGGTCTATATGTTGCAGGTCCAATGTGATCAATAGGTGCTTCTCGTTGAGAACTGTGAAAGACATTTTATCAGCCCTAGTAAGTTGCAGTTTTAAATCGGATCTGTCTGAAAAGTGGTTGTATACATGCTTGCAGCGAGGTTTTATTGCAAAGGGTCAAGTACTATTTTTGCTATAACCGTATAATTAATCTTCTTGCTTCTGCATTCTGCAACAAAATGAATACCTTTTCGGCTATATAAAGGAGAATGAAGCCAAGAACAAGGCAGATGATTGGACTGAAGCCACTATCCAGTCTCTAAAGAGAGCTTCCCCCACCAGCCTTAAAATCTCTCTTAAATCGGTATGAACATCAACCAATCCCTTGAGCATGAGGCCAGTGTAATAGTTTCCGGATCTCACATCTTCTGATCTATGTGTGTGGTTCATATGGAGACTACGATTTTCTCTTTGTGAGGGGTTAATTCGTTCAGAAGAAGTTTGGCATGATACGTCTGGAATGCTTGTTTGAAACTTATGGATTCGGCCTTTTGATTTCAGATACGAGAAGGAAGGCTCCAAGGTGTTGGTCAATGCCTTGTGCGCGAGTATAGGATGGTTTGCCATGTCATGCAAGGAAAACTTAGCAAGGATTTCTTTGAGGTATTGGTGTGGCCTTCTTGTCTTCTTGTTGGTGGTATGGAAATGTCTGAACTTTGTGCTGGTTGCAGGGTTGTAGAGCTATTCTGTTGGACAAGGATAAAAACCCTAAGGTGAATATATCGATTTATTACATGCTGCTTCTATAATCTTCCCAAAGTAATGCATTTGCTTGGAGACAAGATTCAATGTATTATTGTTTTCGTGATTTCAGTGGGACCCTCCTAGATTGGAACTCGTCAGTGATGAGAAAGTGGAGCAGTACTTCTCGAAGATCGACGACGATGATTGGCAAGATCTAAAGCTGCCTGCTCGGCGCAATTTGTCAGGTTATGCCGTTGCAAAGCTTTAGTCCGTCCTTGTGAAGTAACATACCAAGCCAGCACCAATTCACAACGAAAAACAAGACATAAGTTGGAGCATCTTCGGATTCGAAAGCGTGCTGCGAAAGAGAGATAGAGAGAGAGAGAGAGATAGAGAGAGAGAGAGAGAGAGAGAGAGAGGGAGAGAGTCCCATACTAATTGTGTAATGTTTCAACTGACTGAGTTGTGGTGAAGAAAAAGCTCTGCTTTGAAGGTATGCTAGGGTCATCCTTCAGAATTCTAATAAATTATCTAACGGGTTATGTTTATGAACTAGTATGAAGATGATGGAACTTCTTAGTAAGTTGTATTTCTTAAGCCAGCGTACTGTTATTCGGTTCTTTCGTATGTTTAGTTGCCGAGCGGCAACATTCGGCATTGCTTGACATTACGACTTGTGTTTTGCCAAAAGATAAGGACGCCTTCTTCGTGCTCGTTTATTCATTGCACTCATTGGAACCAACCAACGTTAGGATTACAAGAGAGGACCGTTACATTTGATGATGAAACTGAACCTCCAAAAGATCGAGCTCTCCGGGTAAAGACCATCAGTTGTTTAATGGTTAGATTTTCCTGAGAAACGCGAGGCAGTTGTCCTTTGGTCTGGAATGAGGCAAGTACATCAAAGGACATCCTGGGTTGAGCCGCTCAAGCCTGTCGTAACATCCAAACAACGCAAGACAAAATCAATTGACTGTTGGCCTACTCTCTGTGTAGTGTAGGTGAGAAGGAGCTGAGGAGGAGGAGGAAACAAAAAAGCTAAGGACTGACCGATAATTTAGGAGGAAATGGTGAAGAAAGACGGAAATCTCAAGCTTAGCGAGATCATTTCCGGGGCACAACCTGCTCCCAGCTCCAAATGGAAGAAAGCTTCCTGCTTTCGCTGTGTAATTCTGTTTCATAAACCAATTTATGAGATTCCACTATAATCAATCATTGTCAGAATAGTAATTACAAAGGCTAATTGGTTCCACTGACCTCCCATCTGTCAGGATTAAATTGCATTGGATCTTGGTAGATCTCCGGATCCAAATGAACACTTCTGAACCATACTAATATTCTCCAACCCTTGGGGATGGTGTAACCTGCCACAACCGCATACCATTAACATGAAATTCAGAAGCCCCCTCGCTTGTTCGCAGGCATTCTTAACAATCAAAGTGAACTCACCATTTATCTTGACATCTAATTTTGCTTCTCTGAAAACCATGAGCGAGAATGTCACCAGACGCAGAGTTTCGTCGATCACCTGCATTACCAACAGTTAGACTCGATCGGCTTGCATGTACAGATCAATTGATTCAAGCTAACTTGATGTATGATAACTTGTTCCAAAAGAAAGGAAGCAATTTGACCTTGGAAACATAATTCATTTCTCGAACTTCTTTAAGGCTCAATCCCTTCTGGCCCCGTGGCCGCCTCCTTACAATATTCTCTTGCTCTTCCTATATGTATATAAATGAATGGCACCGCTCAATCATGATATACAAATAATAAACGTGGTGCTCGAAGTGTGAAAATTGATCCAACCTTGGCTTTTTTGAGGAAGTGAGGATGCTCTTGGAGGAAAATGGTAGCCCACATAGTGATATGGCCGGAAGACTCGTGGCCTGCATTCAAGTACATGACTAGAACATCGATGATTTCCTCGTCGGTCAGCCTCCGCCCGTTGTCGTCCTCAACATCCATCAGGGCGTCCATCATATCCTTTTGTTTGTCCCCGCCACTCATCCTACGCTCTGTCACGACTGTCTGTAATATAGCCACAAGCCTTCTGCGAGCCTGCATGCATCCAACAAACAACCGTACATGTAACTCTCCGGTCATCCATTAAGGGACTGCATGTTATATAGCTAGTAGAGTAAAACACCTTAAGCGCTCTGTGGTAAGCGAATCCGGGAAGATTGATGGCCATGGCTCGGACCCCGTAGTTGAGGGCCGTGTACTCCCTCTCCAAGGCCTCCATGACATGCTCGCTCTCCGAGCTCAGGAAGATGTACATTATGATCCTGAAGGTCAGTTTCCTGACGTGCGTCAAAAACTCGATCTGCCCCATTGTCGACCATTTCTCCAGAGCGGACTTGACGTTCTCCTCGATGTAATGTAGGTACACGGAGAGGGCCTCGTGGCCGTTGACGGGGGCGGCTGTGAGGCGGCGAAGGCGCTTGTGCTCTTCAAAGGAGATGCCTATGAAGGACTTCTTCCCAATGAGCTCCATGGTGGAAAGAGGCCACCCGGGCTTGAAGGCATCGTCGTCGGTTAACACCCTCTTGCAAGCGTCAGGCGATGTCACCAACACACTAGGCTTCCCAAACATGAAGCACTTGTAGATTCCGGTACGTCCATATCTGCCACATTTACGATTACAATCTCTTATTACTTGATTAGAAAAGCAATAAATAAACCCAATGTTTTTTAGGTCATATTATCTGAATTAAAAAAAAAGCACACAAAAAAATTACAAAAAACCATAATTAAGAACCAGTAGAAATTAACAAAAAATATCTGTAGGCGTGACGGGATCAACTTTGGATTCATGGGAAATATTCACAGATATGGATTGACACGTGCAGCGATTTATACGGAGAGGGGAGGACGGCGAGTTAATACTAAAAGGTAGAGAAGATAATATTAATAAAGAGAGAGAAATAAAATTAATTAGACAAATAAATGAAATGAAATGACGAGGAGGAGGAGGACGTCTGTCTTCCTCCCCGCTGCTACTGGGAGAATCTTCCATCCCCACGAACCCATCCATCCATGCCTTCTCTTTTTTTTATATTATATATATATATAGTATATATGCAATACTACGTGCGGCCCCGCGGTTTTCCTAATGGAAGATGACGTAATAAGTCAATTAACTTTCACAAAAAAAAAAGAGAGTTAATTAACGTGGCAGGCTTTATAATATATATAACATAATTAATATATATGATGCTTCAAGACAAAAGCAATTAATTCGCCCGGTTAACGGAAAACCAGCTTCCGTTCTTCTTCTTCTTCTTTTTTTTAAAAAAGAAATTAATTGTTTATATTGCAACTACTACAACATATTGTAAACATAATCTATTGGAAACCCCAACACATGAGAAATAAGATAACTATCTTTCTTTGTCTTGACAATAAAATTAGTATTAGTACAATAATAATAATAATAACAACAATAAGAATAAGGTAGAGAAAATGGAGGAGGTGGGTGGGGTGGGGGTCATACTCATAGATAGGGAGAGGGTGGGAGGTGGTAGGTAAATTACCTGGAAACGAAGGAGCGGACGAAGGAGTCAGGATCGGAAGACTTGAAGGCTCTGAGGAAAGACCACATGTTTCCGACAAGAGGCCAACCCATGTCCCCAGGAGGCAGCGACTTCCTTGTTCGGGCCTCCAGCTTCCACGTCTCGTACACCAGCCTGTTCACCCTCTTCACCAACACCACCACCGCCGCCGCCACGATCGCCACTCCCAATTCCCAGCTCCAGCGGTGCAGCCCCATCGTATATTTCTCACTCTATATGTATGCGTGTGTGTATTATGTATAAGCTCTCTCTCCCTATCGCTGGCCAAGTCGAGTAAGTGGGGTTCAAGCTACCCTGTTTATATGTGTGTGTGTATATATATATATATATGTGTGTGTAATTTTTTAAACGTATTTTCTTAAATTCTATAATCTTTGTATAGATTTTTTTCTAATTGACTTTCCTTAACTTTTATTATTTCTATGTGGAAACCTGTTAATTAATTCCCTGCCAAAAAAAAAAAATAGGGGTAATTAAAGAGACTTTTCCTTGTTTGTCACATCTACTTTTGAGTTGAGTAATTAAGAACAGGGGAGAGACGGTCACCAACTTACATGCATGTAGAGAGACTGGACTTCCTTTTTTTTTATGTCGCTCTGTCTTTACTTTTGGAACTATGTAATATCGTCGTTTTTATTTGGGTACTTTACAATTAACATATTTGTGGATCATATTCATATGTCAATATTTACATGTGTATTTTTTAAAAAAATTTAAAAAATAAATAAACAAATCCGAGAGTCTAATTTATTTTTGATATTAGCATTATTCATAAAATACATTTGATTAAAATATTTTCTTATAATAAGATGACGGTTTGAGAAACATTTGAAAACTATTGAAAAGTTTAATGATAATATAGAATTGATAAAATAAACAAGTCTACAATTAATTAATTTTTTGAAATATTTTTAAATTTTTTAAAGTAAGTACTAATATATATAATTGTTATAAAATTATGCAAAAAAATGGTTCTGCGATATAGCACTAAAATTTCCTAAACATATATTAGTTATTATGATATAAGAGTTATTAAATTTTAATATTGATTTTTATTTGTGACCAAGTTTTTATTAAATATAAGAGATTATTTTTTAAGTATATGTGCACACATATAAGAAGGATATTTAAAGAGACGGTTGATAACTTGCCTCAGATAAGACTGCTTTTGATCCTATTTAACTAATTAAGCACAGGCGAGAGAGACCGTTACCAACTTACATGCATGTAGAGAGAGAGAGAGGACTTCCTTGTTTTTGTCGCTCTGTCTATACTATATAGTATACTACAGTATATATATGGCAGTGGCACACCTCCCTAATTACTTGTTTAATGTCTATGCCATCATTTTTTTATCAATTAAACTATTTCGAACTTTAGTCAAACTTTTGTTAATTACTATGATTCCTACATTCTCACCCATATATTTCTCGTCCACTGTGTCCTGTACACCTGCCCAGCTTCCCCCGGAAGCTCAAGTACCAATATTGAATAAATTTGGATATCTTTTGTAAATTTTCAAAGGATACCTTGTCATTTGGGTGGTGGAATGGAATATTAAGGTACAAGCGCGGGAATATAGTATGTAATATATATATATATAAGTGGGATCAACTTGGAAAGTGAAATAAATATACACCGCCTGCGAAGCCATTACTTAAATAAAATGAAGATAGAATATTGTACAAGAAAGGTGGCCTCCGCAGAGAGGCGACCAACGGGAGGATGTGCGTCATTCTGCTTTTTCTCTTGGATTCTTTCTAATTGCTGACTCGCCTTTCACTCCCTCCGCTTCACGATCATCCTCAATTCAGATATAAAAGAAAGCGGTTATTGCGAAATTACAAATCGTTCTATACATAGATTCTTCTTAATAATAATAATAGCCAACAGGTCTATCACTCGGTATTACCTAATTAAAAACGTTATATAGGCAGCAATCAGCATAGAGAAAGGAGATAAGTTAAAAGGCGGGCATGAGATCATCCGTAGATATATCTATTTTTTTCCGGATTCACGTCAAACTCGTTTCTACACTCAATTTTTCTTTTTTCTTTTGTATTTGTATCTATGCTACATCTCTTGTTTCTGTGTCTATGGCAACGAGCTCTATTTTTTTAATATAGTTAATTGTATGAAATTTGAATATGATTACAAAATAATTAAAAAAATGTTAAAATTGATTCTCACGTAACAAAAATAATAGTTTTACAAAAATATAAATTTATAAATGACTCAAAAAAAATTTAAAAAATTAAATAATTAACTACAAAATAAAAAGTATATAAATAATTGTAAATGACATAACGGTACAAATTGAAGAAAAAATTAATAAATTAAGAAAAAAATTAAGAAAAAGCAAAAAAATAATTATAGATAGACCAATCCTTGCATACTACATAGATGGAGGCACCGCATGACAAAGAGGTGTCAAATGTTTGATAAATCTTAGCACGTGTACTAACTCTCGTATGTGTCCTTGCCCCTAATTAGTGTTTGGTTGTGGAGTTGCCTCTTGATCCATCGTCTCAAGGTGTAGTGCATGTCCTCGCCTCTGATTAGTGTGTATATTGCTTGCCCTGGAACAGATAGTTTGAAACGAAAGAGTCACAATCATCTAAACTCCTTTACCTGCCGGCCTATTTTTAGTACATTATGTCGTCTTCCTTCCTAATTTTAACGCTATCCTTACCTGCTAGCTAGCTTTGGGAACGTGGACTTGGTCCTTCCTAATTTGAACGCTATCCTTACCTGCTAGCTAGCTTTAATTTGTGAACGTGGACTTGGTCCTGGCCTAGCTCCTTTCTGGTCTACTATACTTTATCCAATTCAATAATCCCCCCAAAATATCATCAGTGGATATATGCTTCATGTTTATACCTTTATAACAGGGAGATACTTCTCTCTTATTCTTGGTAACTCGATAAGTTGATAAAGACACGAACTTGGAACGTGCAAAGGTGACAGTTGAAGAGCAAATGAAGATGTCCCCTAAAGTGACAGCAAAGTGGAATGATATGAGCCATTCTTCCATCAGAGATTAGATATCCGATGAGTGTTTTTTCTTATGAGGATTGAATTCTCCAATATTTACTAGAAAAGTATTTTCGAGAAAAGATTTAATTGTCTAATGTTCGCGCATAAATGCACAAACATATGCAATTGGTGTATAAAAAAACATAATTTGTTTGCGATTTTAGTCCAAAACGGATTTTTGTTATTGTTTTGGTTCAAAAGTGTATTTTTTTTGGGTCCAAACATGCACTTTTTAGAAAAAAAAATATCTTTTTGTGCACATTTAAACTACATATATTTGTGCATATATGTCTGAATCTCAAAGAGAAATTTTTTTTTTTTAAATATCCACTTCTCATGAATGCTGAAAGATCCAAACCCACTAAAGAAAAACATTCATATGAGATTATGTTGGCGACTAGAATCCCATCCCGCATATTTGCATTTCATATATTTGACGTTTGCTTTTCTGGTGGGAATGTGATGCTTAATTTGGGTTCACCTCCACACTTCATTAAGATTAATAATCCAACTCTATTAATTGTCTTGTAATATATATATTATATATATTCTGACAAAGTACAATTATTTTTTTTAATCATCTATTTTATGTTAGTCTATTATGTCTTTGAGTTATCCCTGTAATATATTTTCGAAGGCGTTAAATAAATAATGGAAAAAATTTAATTAGGTACTATGTGATTTTATCAATTCTCATTCAGATCCATTAATTTAAAAAGGCAAAATCAATCTAACTTACTCCAATTATTCTTAATTGAATCTCATGCCCAATTCACCATGTTCTTGTAAGTTGTTGACGTGGTAATTGATAAATTATCAAATTAATAACAAATTAATTTAAAAAATTCCAAACAAAACACCCCCCTCTCCCACGATCCCCCCTCTCCTCTCTTTCACTTCGTCGCCTGGGGCTCTTTCCATTTCAAGCAATTTCAACACAATCCATTAAATCTAGTATTTCCGTTTAAATCTACAATCGTCCCCTACTTTCGTAAATAAATAAAAAATTACACATTATTTGGGTGTAGGTGGGTAAAAATGTATCGGAGGAAACAAAATGTCTATAAACGTCTTTATTGCGAGGAGACAAAGGGTTGATCGGCGATGTCGCTGATCACTGACAGTGCCAATTTTGAAGCTGAACAGATCAAAGTAATAATAAGTGATCAAGTAAGTGTGTCAAGGAGGCCTAACAGGGTGGTGCGGCTAGCTGCTCTACTTTACTCATCGTCAATGCCCACCAAGCACGCATACATGCCATGAGTCAACCACGCCTTCTTCAACCCTTGTACCAGACCACTCGTCAGGAACTACCTTCCTTCATCTCCTGTCCTGTCAAGGTCATGTCATTGTATCAACTCCGGCAAGATCTTGTCGTCCTACTATCTTAAACGGCCTACCAACTAACCAAACACATCACATTTTGTTTTTGCTTCTTCTAATCCAACTGTCAGATCCAGTTAGTTAGTCCGCCGCTCCTGCAATAACTCAAAAGAAAAGCAAAAGCTTACAATTCGCTCTCTCTACTGACCAAATTATAGACGCCGGCTGTTGTTCTGCTTCTTTGCTTCTAAGGAGGCTCCGTCATTCAGCAGCATGTCCTGTCTGTCACTGTCCATTCCAAGCTAAGACAATGCCACAGCTTGCATGTAGAATGCAGTTGGCCACTCTGGCAAACACCTTGCATCGCATCTCTTACAGCTGCATTTGCACAGACAAGACTACTGGGGTCAGGTGATGTATCTCAAATCTCAATCGTTGCGTACCAAGACGGGGAAGAAGAACCAAACTCAGAATGCAGAGCCACTACACGAGACAAACGAGCATGAATATTTGGAAATCCATGTATGCAGGTACCTTTGTGTAGTGCTCAATGACATTTTTGAAATCCTTGTCCCTGAAAGCGATATTCCCAAACTTCTTCTTCGTATTCAACATATCTTGCACTTCTTTTGTCCATTCTTGAACGAGGAGGACGTTTTAAACAAGTTCAGCTGACATAACTTGGTAAGTGGTTGGTTTCATATGCTGATATACCATGCAGAACAGGGCTCTGGCTAGATGCATGCTAGTGATTCCATGATGTAAGCCCGAGTAATCAGAAAAGAAAAGGAAAGAACCCCCTTTTAGTGGGTTGAAGAGATAAACAAGTTGTTGCCTACCCTGTACCCTGTCTTAAACAAGGCATATCATGCATGGCAATAAGATCCACTCTTGCATGCGCTATTCCAGGAGGAGAAAGCAGCGTCGTCTTTAGCACCACTGGTTTTTTCCGACAATCCCATCAGCACGTGCGATGCAACCTAGATAGTAATTCGACTACAGCCATTAGCTAAGATCCAAGTAGGCATTGACCGTCTCATTCAAGAGCAATTGGTGGCTAAAAAGTTTACCTCTTTTTGCTTCCGGAGTGGTACAATGGCTGAAAGAAGAAACTGCATGTCTGACCGAACTCCACTATTCCAGGACACTCTTCTTTCTGAAACGTGGTTCGGTCGGATCTTGCGTATCCTTAGGGATGACGGGTCGTTTTCTTTGGAAGTTGTTCGTTACTTGTTTTATGACTTTTAGCAGATTTCTTATATATCCAATTTTTTCTTATTTTGAAAATCCAAAAAAGTTCCAAAGAAAATATTAAGCTAAATTATTCTCAATATTTCACATGTTTGATCTTATTATATCTGATCGACTCTCTTCCATTTGGTGAATAAGTTTTCCTGTCTTCTGTATTTGATTTTATTATAGATGGTCCACCCTCAACCTTAGCCAATGGATTACAGCGCATTTTTTCTTTTGGTTTTGCGGTTTTCTTGACTTTGAGATCCGAGATAACGGCAACGTTTTTCATGGATCCGTCAATGGATTAGAGATATTGTCAAATATGAGAGACCTCGAAATACTTCATCCAAAAAATAATAATTTAGTTCTCATATTACGTATATCTTTTTTTTCTTAAATTATTATGGCGTTTTATTGAATTACGTATAAGAATACAAAATTCATTATGACTACTATTAGTTTCATGGTAAATGATCTATGTCAAGTATTTATAAATTTCATTTTAATGAACTTCTTTTGATATACATTGAAATTCTAATGTAGATTGTTGTTAAATTCGTTGTTTAAGGTATTTATAAATGTAAATTTGATTCGGCTAGTGTTTGGATTAGTTTCATATCTTCGCAGCGACGGGCCGAACATTTGGGTAGGTGATGGGCCGAACTTTTTTTGTCTAGATTATGGGCCGAACATATTCTAAGTTGAGATGGCCCAAGTTCACAATTACGTGTTAATATTTTTGAATTATATACGTAATTTTTGGATCTATGCAAAATGTCTAGACGGTAGTTCGTGTATATTTTTTAGGCTTTTAGCTGCTCTGGAACTAGCGCAACCAAATGAATTTAATTTGTTAATTTGGCATATATGCGGGATTTGTCAAATCATATTATATCAATATCACCTTTTTGCTATAAATATCATATTATACAGCCAAGAGATATCAACAAGGGAGAACTACATGGACTTCAACAGCTACAGCTCCAATTCAATATTTAAACTAACACAAAACAACAGAATGACAAGACGAAGAACAGCCGGTGGGGAATGTAATGAAGGTATACTAGAGCACTCTATCTTGCAGTGAAAACAGGTTCTGAATCCGGGGTAGGTTGAGTTCTTCGAGTATACTTGAGCAGCAAACCCTCCGAAGAAAGACCAGGCACACTCAAGTCTCTGCAGGTTTGGATCGGAGCATAATATTAGAAGCTCACATCAAAACGGAAAAGGAGCTCATTAGAAATGAAAAGAAGAAGACACAAACCTGATGTAGGGCTCCAACTCCTTCCACTCCCACCTAGGACACTCCTTGAAGAGAGCAGAAAATCGATCAGCGGGAGATGATGGTAAGGAGGAGACACTAAACAGTCGGACCCATGTCTCAATACCAATCTTCTCTGTCAAAACTTGGCCCTGCAACATGTCAAAAGTCGCGTGCATCCCATCAGGAATCTTGCGCAGCCATTCTCCCATGAAATGCTCCATCTTGGCCTTTCGGTCCCTCAGAACTTGCTGCGCAAAGTGAATGCAGACCCGCCTCTCGTCTAAACTCCAAAAAGTGCCCAAGCCAGAGCCAGAGCCAGAGCCATCTGCCTTGGATGCAAAAACGTGCAAGCAATGGAGGGAGAGGTCCGGGGGAAACCCATCCGAAGCCATGACACCAAGAACCTTGTCTTCGACCAAAGCACCAAACGACCAGTCGTTCAAGACACAGTTGTGAAGGAGAAATGTGAGCATAGAATCCATGTAGCGGTCGTCCACCACCCTCCAATAGCCATCGATCTCGAGGGCTGGGAAGGCAAGGAGGGCGGCCCTCAGCTCGTCGTCGCTGGCCTGAACCAATTGGACGAGATCATCCCATCGGTAGAGGTGGTGGAGGTCGAAGGGACGGGGCTGGGAGTGAGGGGTGTAGGGTGGGGTATGGCCGAGGAGGAGGAGGCGGAGCTTGTCGAGCCTGGGAGGGACGGGGGAGAGCTCGAGGGTGTGGGAGGCGAGCTTGATGACAGGGGCGGAAGCATCGGGACAGCGACAAGATGAAGGTGGGATAAGCATAACCGAATTGGAAGTGGAGACGGCCTTGAGTGCGTAGGTCTTGGAGCGGGTGCAGAGAACTGCTTCTTCGTCGGCCTCCCCTCTCAGGCTTACCCTGGATAATAACAACTCTCATACTATTTATGTAGAAAACCTAAACCCTAAATCCTAAATCGAATCAACCCTAAATCCTAAATCGATTCATATCAATTGAAACCAAGATGAGAGAGAGAGAGAGAGAGAGACCTGTGGTGGAGGAGGAGGTCGGGGAGGAGGTGGAGAGGGAGATCGAGGAGGATGAGATCGTCGGGGTGGGTCCCGAAGTCAGGGTGATACCTTATCCCCAAGCTGCTTCCTCCTTCCATCTTCAGCACTGCTTCCGCTCCTTCCATTCCCATTCCCATTCCCATTCCCTTAGGGTTTAGGTTCTCGCTCCATTTCAATTTCTACTAAATCCTTTTTTTCTTTTCCGAAAACAAAATTTAAACTTCCCGCCAAAACAACGCGCCAATACACCCGCCTTTCGCTTTTTCAGAATGACAATTTTGGCCTTCGCGTTCCTTCGTTGTTTGCCAGGCCTACATATATAATCTTAGGGGGAGGCCTTTTTGGTATGTGCTGCGGTTTCCTAAATTGATACTTTTAGACTTTTAGTGATAATTTTTAGCAAGAGTTAATTTAACCTAACTTGAATTTCATGTCAGTATAACATCATAGTTATCTCTCTTATGTGGCGCTTTAACGATAAATTAAAATTTTATTTCAACCATGATTTAAAAATAATTTTAATTCCATAATATGTATATAATGCATTTGATTTCAATTTAAAAAATTTATCGTTTTAAAATTTCGAATTCGGAATTTTTAGCAACTTTTATTTTACCACGTCATTGCCTAGGAGGAAGGTATATGACTTGTCGTTTACATGAAAAAAAATGTTATGTGGGATAAACTAACCCTAGCTTAAAAAAATCATGAAACTTTCGTCTCCAAAAGTGCCTACTTATAAACAGTCACCAAAGAAAAAAAAAAATGCTCAGCATCAAGGTACTAGGACAATATAAGTGTGAACCAAAAGATATTAAAGTGAATTCTTTTCTTATCTTATTATTTCACCATTATATTGTCTGTTTGTCATTTAGCTTGATTAAAGTTTCATTTGTCCAATTCTTTTTATTGCGTGCTCTGTGATCACTATAATAACATTATAATGAATACAATTCTACTGTTTAGTAAGGCAGTTTTAACTTTTGGTTCCAACTAAAATTGTATTTATTTTGTAGATTGAAAATTTTCATTTGTAACAGTATAGTTTTTGGTAAAGTATGAGCATGAGTAATTAATTAAGTATCAGTTAGTTATGCGCCTCATCAAACTAGTCAGAGAGTTGTATTTAAACCAACATTTATTAAACAATGAGATTTAGCGGCTTTCACAAAACTAACATGAATATAAACCTATCCCAAAAGTAGTCTACCCGCTGCAACATTTTTCAACCCCACCAAACAAAATGTCAGCTGACTGCAATAGCAAATGTCTTGGATCATTGGGATATTGTCACCGAAGCAGTAGCTCAAAAGTCCGGTGGATTCTTCATCACTGTACTACATCCATCCATCCATGATCCATCAACAAGACAATATGGTGCTTCACTTGTTGGTGTATGTGGATGATATCATCCTCATTGGTGATAATTCATGAGAACTGGCACATACGTTTGGAGTTAAAGATCTGGTCTGGGGGCATTGAAGTCTTCCTAAGCATTAAAGCAGTTCATACATCTGATGGTCTGGTCCTAAGTCAACACAAGTATTTACTTAATACACTCTAAGAATGCAGCCAGGCGAATGCTCGAGCTAGTCCCATATCCATTGGACAAAATCACCGGCTCAAGCCTAGCGAGGAAGCAGTTGAATAGTCCTCTCAATATCGACGTTTGATTGGACGACTAATATATCTAACCATTACTCATCCTGATGTTATTTGTGCAGGAAATGTGTTGAGGCAATTCATTGATTATCCTTCTCTGATTCATATAGATACAACCGATAGAGTTCTACGTTATCTCAAGAACACCTCAGGACAAGGTATCATGTTAACTAGGCAGCCCCGATTTTAGCCTTGCAACTTCTTGTGACGCAGATTTGGAGAAGTTGCCCAACAATAAGGCGATCTCTTAGTGGGTATTTTATTACACTTGGTGGCTCTCCATTGTCATGGCAGGGTGAGAAACAAAGTATTGTCCCAAAGCTGAATATCATGTCATAGCAATCAGGGTCAACGAATTATTCTGGTTGTGATAGTTACTATCTTGGTGTTTCACAAGAGGGATCTACCTTGTTGCATTGTGACAATCAAATCGCATTACACATAATTCAAAATCTAGTCTACCATTGATGTACCAAACGTTTCGAGATAGACTACTACCTCACACGTGAATGAATTCAATCCAATGAAGTCATTCCTTGTAAGATTGGCACATAATCTGAAATGGTCAACATCTTCACAAAAGAACTTGAACTTGACAGACTTCAATTAGTAGTTTTCAAATTCGGTGTCGTTCATTTACACGCTTCAACTTGCAGGGCGAGCATTATGGAAAGAGTCCATCTCATTTTCAAGTCATATTCAAATTATAAGCCTCATCCATTTATATCGTGGGTTGCTGAGATAGAAATTATCTCCTGTAAACATTTGTAATTTGATTTAATCAATGATATTTAGCGGCTTTCAAGTTTATAATAGGAATCCAGCCGAGATGTGAGTGGTCAAATAAGATGGATATCATCATTGCTAACCTGTCAATCAAGGCATGGGCAGTTTATAAGTTCCGACATTATGATTTATCGAGGTACAAAAAGTACATAACCCATTGTTTACGGTTGGAAGAATTTATTAGCGACTTTCATTAATGAAATACTATTAGCGAAAAGGATTGAGCGATGACTCAAGCTTTGCAACATTTAATCCTTTTCGTTAACAGTATGAGATTTTATATGTAGAATTGTTTTTGCCCATAAAATAATCGCTAGAATAACAAGTTGTTACATTTTACATTGACTATTCTCGTAAGTGCATATGCCTCAAAAAAAAGTCGTACTAATATTTATTGTTAAAGCAAATTACACCAAAAGTTTACTTTATTAGAATTTGAATCATGTAATCTGTGAAGTTATACTACGCTTATATCGCCATGCCAATTGTTCTTTGGCAAGTCATACTAATACTTGACAATCTGTCGGTAGGGTAAGGGTAGAGTATTATTACAACTCTTGAAAAGGTGGATCTACATCTTACCATGAATTTTTTTTTTTAATAACTAAACTCATACTCTTACAAAATAGAGGTACTATAGAGTTTTGTAATTAAATTTTATACAAGATATTTTTTACATAAAATTTTAATTCTATATATAAAATTTTACTAAATAATAATGAATATATAAAAATTTATCATAAAATATTTAATATATGATCTAAAATTTAGAAAAATCACCAAAATGCGTTGAGGCGCAGCAGTTGACTGGACATCTAGAAGTAAAGCACTGTTTCGGTGCGGGCCGCAAAATCGGTACCAAATCGAGGCAAACTCTGAATACTATATATGACCTCCCAACTGTACAAAACTAAATTTTCGATTGACGAACTTTTCGATTGCAGAAAGAAAAGAAAAGAATTTATAAAGTATATCGCAAAATATTTAAGAAATTTATTATAATTTATAAGTAAAAATAATAACAAAAGATATAATTAGAGTCTAATGAATGCATAGTTAGATTAGGGTTAAAAAAAAGACAAGGATGTGATAAAAGTTCATAAAATTCATTTCTTATCCTATATCATATCTTCAAATTTGAACTCATACGATATCTTATCTTAAATCTAGTCAAAGTCAACAGTCTCTCGATGTATGAAAAAAGGATATGGTCTAATCTATAAATTATGTGTATTTCTATCATCCATAAATATTATGTTAGGCTCAAAATGTATGGACCCAATACACGTGATTTAGGAGGAAAAAAAAAGAACATGGTATTTAATTTATAATATAAGAAGGGTTGAAGCATAAATACTGAATAGGTGGACCCTATCGAATAACGATTTCGATTAGATATTTTGATATTGAACATGGAACTTTTCGGGGCTGTAGTGGATGCGTATGGTTAAAGTAATTGTATTAGTCCAAAATAAGTATAACAAATATGGAGAACTGAAAAAGGTTGATAAATATACGTGTATTTACATTAACATACTAGAGTATCAGCGAATGTATTCACCCAAACGTTATATTATATTATACTTGGTTATTTTAATATTTATTAACATACTAGGTTATTTTAATATTTATTATGGAGAGAGAGGGGGGACGGGGAATGTGGTTGGAAAGCAAGCAGGTGGGCTAGCAGGTAATGAAGGAGGAAGTGATTTTGATTTTGATGGAGTCCGGCCCATATGAAAAGGCCGAATCAGTCCATCCATGAATAGTAGTAAGTACTAAGTAGGTCCCCTCCCTCTCTGTCTCTGTGTGACATCATTTCATTTCATAATGGGTAAAGGAGGAGATGGAGAGGACAAATTTTGCAAGAAAAAGGGAAGAGAAAACAATGGACCATCGTCGTCCGTCCCTGACATATTGCTTCCTAGGAATGGAGTTTGTCAAGTTGAAAGATGATTCATGTTAATTAATGAACCGACGGACAGATGGGGACCCTATAGTATCGTATCGTATCATTGATTCATTTCATTTCATTTCATACCATATAATATAATATCAACTCCCCTTTCTGACTGGCTGGCACTTATATAAATGAACCGACTCCGTGTCTTCCTATGGTAGGTGGCTACATTTATGTTTCGAAGATTTTACTCTGTGAGACCCTCCCTGTGTCTTTACGATTCAAATGGGAAAAGTAAATTTAGATAAGATGCAGTGTTCCAAAAAATTATTTTAATATTATATAGTAAAAAACATATCAGTTGAATGAAAGTTTAATTAATTGACATTACTTAAATCTACTAATAATTTCCCAAATCCTTTTACGTCCTGCGAAGATCTTATCTGACCATATGGACCAGCAATAGCAATCAAAATTCGATGATGTAGTACCACTACCAGGTGGACATTTATTCTGTCCTCTCTCTTCTTCTTTCTTTCCTTTTTATTTTCTTCTCCTTATTGTCCACCATGATACCAAGACAAACCCGCATAAAAAATCATAATTTGTTTTTGGTGAAGATAAAAAATCATAATTGGGTACTACTAATCTAACAAAAACCCACACAAAAAGCTAATAAATTTGCCGAATTTATTATCCCTAACCCCTAATTGATTACTAATCCAACTAAACAATGTAAGATTTTGTGAAATGTGCCATAGAAGAGAAAGTAAATATTTCTATTTCATTCATTCACTTTATTGTTATGAAGCTTTTTATCCATTGTAATAATTACTTCGTGATTAATACAATGACTTTAAGTCTATTTTCGCGATTAACACAATGACTTTAAAGTCTATTTTTGCTAAAACCATCAATCAACATTCAATATTCAACATCATACATTAAGTAACATCACACAACCAGAATATACGAATATATGAATTTAGATTGGCTACAAAACAATATGTCAACTTCATTAAAAAAACAATATATGTCAATGAACCCCGTTCTGTACCATGGCCAATTTCAGAGGATACAAATTCCAACTTCAGCTCTTCTTTTTTCTTCTATAATCACTTATTGCACCCGGATTTCATTTTCCTGCCATAGCTGTCATTTTATTTCCTTCTAAACAAAGACAGGCATTACTTGTTTGTTTATAAATAAAACAGTTGTATTAAAAAACTTTGCGGAGATCTATGTTTCCTCTAAAAAACATATTTGTGGAGATCTACGAAGTTACACGAGAGAGACAATCTAACGATAAGCTTTTACATATTGTGTTACTGTTTAATTAAGGGACCCTCTAATCTATTAGAAGAATTTACCCTCTACACTACGAGTGGTATCTATTGCATCACGGATTGAATACATTATATGAGACCACGTCACCTCGCCTAGCTGCCAAAACCAACTATAAATATCTGCAGGTCCCCTTCCTTCCTTTTTACATATCCCTAGCTCCTCCTTTCCCTCCCACGTTCCAAAGAAAGAGAAGAAAACACCTCTCGGTATTTATTATTAAAACGATAAGCTGGTAGCCAACCCAAGCCAGCCACTTACTTGTGTACTTAGTTTAGGGTTGAATTTGGAGATGGCCTCTAAGCCTGGAATTCTCACCGACTGGCCATGGACACCTCTCGGAAGCTTTAAGGTCCGTTAATTTTCAAGTACGTATCTTTATTTTTCGTAATATACTTGTACTAATACATATATAGTATACGAATGGAAAAATGCAGCATGTGGTATTGGCCCCGTGGGTGGCCTACACTGCCTACCGGTTCCTCGTGGAAGATAACAAGGACAAGGACGTCTCCACCTTCCTCATATTCCCCTTCCTCCTCTGGCGGATCCTCCACAACCAGATCTGGATCTCCCTCTCCCGCTACCGTACCGCCCAAGGCACCCGCCGGATCGTCGACAAGGGCATCGAGTTCGACCAAGTCGACCGAGAGACCAACTGGGACGACCAGATCCTCTTCAACGGGATACTCTTCTACGCGGGGGCGTACGGGCTGAGTGGGGGCAACCACCTCCCGCTCTGGCGGTCCGACGGGGTCATCATCACGGCCCTCATCCACGCCGGACCCGTCGAGTTTCTGTACTACTGGCTCCACCGGGCGCTGCACCACCACTTCCTCTACTCCCGGTACCACTCCCACCACCACGCATCGGTGGTCACCGAGCCTGAAGAATTTGGTAAATGGAGCGATTAAGTTTTATTGAACAGGGATCGGAAGCTTATTAAGCCTGTCCAGTACAACCAGGAGGCAAAAGGGAAAAACTAACTTCCTAGACTTACTCCTACAATACAGGAATAAATCAAATACAAATAGGTAAGTTGATAAGCTGATAACAGACTCATAACCACCCGTGTATGTCGTGATCTCCTACA
>SOPF01031147.1:0-47282 GCA_012979155.1 Hypericum perforatum
GTGAGTGCGGATGGTCTAAATGACATTGTTATTTCAGTGTGGACTGTCCGATATAATAAAAAAATATGTTACAGTTTAAACGACCAAAATTTAATGAATTCGTTTGGAAGTACAAATTTGATATTGACACATAATGTGGTTTAATGAAGCATGTTAATTTATTGGTTATCGTGAAATTTTAATAATGTTGTTAGATATAACTTAGATTGATAAATTAATTAAGCCAACCCTAAATAAGTGGATTTTAAATTTATTGTGATTAATTAGATAATTACATGTATTACAAAAACGTGATCGGTTCTTAAGTTAACTATTTAGTTAGTAGAAAAGTGAAATAGGATAAGCTAGATAAAAAAAATGAATGGAGGCGTTGCAACACACCCTTCATTATAAAACTAAGGTGGAACTAATAAAGTTTGACAAGATATAAAGATCGTATACATTAAGAGGTTCTCCAAAGGTCTACCCAAATAATTAAAAATGGCTAGAGTGCAACTAGGGACAAAATGAAAAGAGAGATACTAATGAACTTGGACAAATTCATAAAACGAGGATAAAGAACAACAACAAAAAAATGAGAGAAACGTGGAAGTAAACGAAATCAACATCAAAGCTGAATGTTAAAGCAAGGGGTAGAAAATTGAAATATAAACCCATGAGTAGCTCTTAAATAGTGCCCCAAAACCGAAAAAATCAAACAAAAAATAAAGGAAACTACCGAAACGAAAAGAAAGAAAGATAAAGAATGGAATAACAAAAAAGATGCAACAAAAAATAGAAATTGAAACTGGATGATAAACTAAACCTTTGTAAGATTATGTCTGTTACTTTAATTTGACCATTTGAGATGATCATGCAATTGGCTGTTTCATTGGAAATAAATGTTAGAATAAATAAAATGACAAAAGCTGTGCTGCCAAAATTGTAACTAGGGAAGCCCATGTACCCATGTGAAAGAGATTAGTTAGATGAACAAATGGAAATAAAGTTAAAATAAGTTCAACTTTTATGAAATTAAGTTGAATTCGGATTGAGAAATATAAATAGGGAGATGAGCTTTGTTAAGAATTGAGTTCCAAATTAATTTTGGGTTCAAGTTAAAGTTCGCGTTCGTGGTTTAAAACTCTATTTTAACTAATTACATATCAAATTTGATAATTAAATCATATATACATGAACTAATACAAAATTCCACTTTAATTGATAAATTGACATACATATACTAAGTTATTGAATGATTTTATAAGTAGGGATTATTGTAAAATTTCTTATTAACCCAATAAGACAAACATGTCATTGTTTTGCATAATTATAATGTATATTTCACGTAGCTAGTTATTATTCTGATTATATCCAATTGTACTAATATAACTATAAAACACCCCAAAACAAGAACAATTAACTATGAAGTTATAGTAATTTGCTCATTCCGTGGCGCTGTCATTTTTAATGAAATTGTGAATTTTTCTTTAGCTTCATGTTAATTGATCCAAATATCCCTGCAACATCTCGAAATTGTATTTCGGAGAATTCTATAAATGGTGAACCCATACTAAGTTTCTGAGTGTGCACATTTTAAATTAATATATATTTCACATAATGTAAAATATTCTTCATAATTAAACAATTTGCGTGCAAGGTTGATAGTTGTAATTGGGACCAGGGCCAGGCCGAGTCCGAGGCCGAGGGAGGAATAAAGAGCAGATTTTTTATTTTTTTAAGAATTCTTTAAGAATTAAATAGCTTGAGAATTGAAATACGGCAGTAGAAAATAATCATACCTATTTCAGAGATTTTTCATCTACCTTTCTCTTATTATATCATGGGACATTGACATTTGGATATCAGCGTCAACTCTTCTGTCAGTAAATTAAGTGACGATATTAAAAAGGTCAACATTGGAACATGAGCCGAAAAAAAAAGTTATTTACCATTTTGTGACGATAGAGCGTCCCAATTTTCTTTGATTAAAGTTGAATGGATCAATTATTTTTTATTAAAGAAATTGTTATATACATAGCTAGAATTTCTTCGTACTCACTAAGACCACTTGCAGCAGCATCCGGGTGCAGCTCCGGAATGCCTCGTGTGGCGCTCACGTGCCAGATATAAAAAAAGAAGGCGGGCCCCACAGGCGACCTAAGGTGCACTGACGATCGAGGAAAGAAGAAGGTTGGACGGAGCCTGCATGGCTGTTTGGACTTTAATAAATTAATTTATTATTAAAGTCAATACACGGAAAAGGATTGGGCCTACCACTAGTGGTATAACCCAATACATATAATTGTTTATTAAAGTCAAGAACTAAAAAATTTAGTTTAACAGTATAAAAAACATGTATTATTATTTTGGTTCTATCTCCCCGTATTATGCTTTCACGTGTTCCTCCAGTAACCACTAATTTTTTTTTTTATTAAAGTCCTCCACACTTTAACATAACATTATGGTAGTTTTAATTTCTCGTAAACAGATGATGAACTTTTTGCACAAATCAAGTGATATATACTAATTTGCTTATTCAGACTATCTTATCACATTGTTCATTTAATCATTTGATCATAATCTCTAGAATATTTTGTGTATTATGTCATATCAATAATTTGGTCCAAAAGACATTACTCCTATTAAACATATTATTCGGGTTCAGGTTTAGGATAAAATCGGAATTTTTTGGGTAACATTTCTTTGAAATTAATCATGTATTATGTATGAGTACTAGGGATGAACTCCACGATAAACATGCTCATAATGCTCTTAAAAATGATCTCATTGAGCATATTTGGCAGAAAAAAGGAAATCGTAGTTAATTTTAAATTATCATTATCTGTATTTGTAATTTATTATTTGTAACTTCTATGTAATTTGAATTATTGAAAATTTAATACTTTTCAATTCTTAATTATTATTGTTTATTTTTCAAAATTAATAATTTAATGCGAAGTACGAAATATATATTAACGAATATAAAAATATTAAATAAAAAATTAAAGTTAATTAGGTTAATGATGTGGAGTATACATATATTAATTGTTTATTGGTTGTGGTTGGGTTGTATGAGGATGCTGCTGTGGGTTAAAAATTGAGTGTAAGAGGATGAGTTGAGGTGGATGAATGAGAAATTAATATAATATTATCGGGCTGGATTGTATGAGGATGCTGTTGCGGATAGTCTAAGAAATCGAAGCAACGAACTTCTTTAAAAAATTGTGAACCTGCAAAAACAAAGAACGCCAAAAGATATTGGTAGAAAACCTTCACCCATTATTCCGAAGAATGTGAATTGTACAGCAACTCAACCTAATATCGCTTTTTTACATTACAATTCATACAGTTTAAGAACGAAATGAGCTATTTTAAGATTATTAATACAGAATAACCTAAATGACGTTATAATCATGACGATTTTGGTAGTGCCGAAAAATTCGATCATGTCCATTAATATTTTTAAATGAAAATTACACATGGATTACTATATTAAATATGAGATCTTTAAAAATATTTGTGGTTTGTTTCCTTTTTAGTGTCCGACGATAGTTAATATAAGATTACAACATTTTTTATTATGTCAGTGCATAAAATTTTGATATTCTTTTTAATGCTACAAGGAAATGGGTATCATGTGTGTACGAGACACAAAATAAAAACATTTTTTTAATATTACTGATTTACTCATTTTGTATTGCAGATTAATGATGATGTATATAGTTCAAGATTGAAGTTGCTCCTACCTTAGCTGCTGAGACTTCTGGTCATGACTCATGAGTTACGCATGTCTCAAACCCACTACAGAACGCTCAGTAAAATACGAATTAGGAATTGAATTGTATGAATTTTAGTTTTTTTAAAATCTAAAATTCATGGGACCAAAAACAATTCTCATATAAGCTAATATCATATAAAAAAAATCAGTATTGAAAATACGAAAATATACATGTAAAAAACTATTTTACAAAAAATAAAAAACACTAAACTCTAAATCCAGAACCAAAGTGAAAAAATATTTACGGACTTAAATCACACAAAAAAAATATTGGTGTAGCAAAATAGAAAAAAACACAAAAAATAAATATATACATATCGATATCACATATTTTTTTACTAGCATCAACAACATATGTCACATAATACATAATTAATTTGTCAAGCACGAATTTTGTTTACGAATCAACAATTTTTTATTCAAAAATCTCATTGAATTAATTCAATTTGATATGAGAATGTGAAATATATATATATATATATATATATATATATATATATAGCCCGTAATTATTAAGTGAAGATATATTATGGAACGTTCTCCCTCCATCTTTTAGAAGTCCAAAAAGAGGCAGAGAAAGAGAGGAAGAATGAAAAGGGTGGGAGGGGAGATGGAGCTTGAGCTTCTGTGCATTTGATCTCACGGGAGAACTGAATTCCTGGTTTTATCTAAATTGATATGGTTACCTATACACAAAATCCTTAAATAACTAATCAGTGTGGAGTTGTAGTCCTCTCTTCCTGCGAAAGTTTCGGAATAACATAAGATATTTATGAGTGAGACTCTTCACTACTTAAACAATGTACTACAGACGAGATATATGACTTCCACGAGAAAACTAATATATCAGCCATACAATTCAAGCTTTAGATAACGATTACCACCAATACAATTGATTTTATTAATTATTAACAACATAAAAAAATTCAGATAAAATGGTGGAAACTAAAATATTTTTTTTTTAAATTGCAAAAAAAAAACATTTTTGATTTTTTTTGAAAAATACATGAAAAACATTCACGTGATTCAATCAAATTATCTCACACTTGCGAGAAATATCATAGAACGTACTGTGCCAGACACGTAGAAAAATGCTGAGTATCAAAAAGGCACATGCTCACTCGTTCTTTGATTAGACCACGTAAGAGAAGTTGGTGAGATGATTTGGACTATGGGCCTGGAGATGGGCCTTGGAGTTGGGTTTGTTTATGGTCGCAGGATCGTGGGACTATTTTATTTGGTCTTTTATTTTGTGAAGTCCAACTGGCTGGGGACGGACTTGTTTAATAGTTTTGTGGACTAGGAAATAGAGGGATTTTTTTTTGGTGCTATTGTTCATGGCAAATTGCCAATACAGTACGCAAATGACAAAATTGCAAGAACGGTGTCTAGCGTGGACTGATTTGAAATTTTCCCGGGTACTGAATCAGTACTCGGGATTTCAAACCGGGTATACCAATACCTGGTATTTTATACCGATTTCAACCAATACCCGGTATAAAATCTCGGGTATTGGTTCAGTACCCGGGAAAATTATGATTCAGTCCACGCTGGACATCGTTCTTGTAACTTTGGTTTTTGGGTACTATTTTGGCAATTTTCCATGAATAGTAACACCAAAAAAATAAAAATCCGAAATAGATATCGACTTCTACCAAGGCAAAGAGAGCATTGGATTTTAATGAAAAGTTATGGCTTTTTTCCTATAAGAGTTGTGAGGTCTCTTTCTTAATTTCTTTTCTTTCTTTTGGAATTTTTTATTAGCTTTGAATGGATAGATAAAAAGAGATATATTCTCTGTGTTTTCGAACTTTTGGAATTAATTTCACTCGTCAACAGTCTTTTTTTATGCGTCACGACTCCTCCCTCGTACGATAGAGAGAAGCCTTGAGTAATCTAACTCGTCTTGTAGTGATTTTGGGTTAGTAAAAAAACCATCTTCTTGAATTAATTTCACTCGTCAATAGCCTTTTTTCATGAGTTATGACTCTTCCCTCGTACGTACAAAGAGAAAATTTGGATAATCTAACTCTGCCGTAGTGACTTGGGGTTAGTAAAAAATTATACATGGAAAAATAAAATGTAATTTTCCCAAAACACAATCAAAGTTACTTGCTGTAGTAAATTAAAATCTACTCTAGGTTCCCTCTCCACCTCTAATTGATTGTAATCAAGGGAAGGGAAGACAACGATGATGATGACGTCACCTGGCACAGCGAGCCGGAGGAGGAGGATGATGATCACGTAGATGACGTGCTACTCCAATGGGCCCACCCTCCCAAAGTTGGACGCTTTATCCAGAATCAGGAACCCCATTCCCATCCGCTTCACCCACACGGGCAAATGCATTGCCGTGTCCAGCTCCTCCTCCTCCTTGGGCTCCCAAAGGAAAGGATTGGTCAGCGTCGAAGTCAAAAATGAGAAGGGTCCAGTCCACTCTCATTTCACCTTCTCTGGGTCTCGAGTTCGCTTCTACGTTACATTATGTGTGATCAGAGATTAAGATTCCAAGTTTGTTGTCCATACCTAATCCCCGTCGTACTCTCTTGGTCTGGTTTACTGCTAAGCTGTAGGGAGTAGAAAATGAAACTATGCCATTTTGTGAAATTCAAATATGCGCTGTTACCTCGAACCTTTTGCTAGCGAAAATTGAAATTAAGTAGACATATTGTATGCTTTTAAATTACAAAGTAATCAAGTGCGGTAACAAACAAGGAGTACTTTGGGTTCGAAAGTGAATTTTTTCCTTCATCTTATTTTGTTTTTTTTGGCAGAATACATGTCAAAGTTGATGGAACCATTCTGGTTCCTGCCAAATCAGTTGAAAGAAGAAATAACATAACGTGGATCGAATCTTCCATTTAATTAGTTAGTTAATTGAAGTGGGAAAAGGGAAATGAACTACATCATTTTGGAGTGGGTGGGGGCAGTGGTGGCGGAATTGGAATTGGGATGCTTGGCCATCTCCTTGTGAGCCATATCGCCAGCCTTGGCAACATGCAACTCCATCTCCGCCTCCGCCTCTTTGGCCAGCCTCACCTCATGAGCTACTCCCATTCTCGCTTTTGCCAGCTCCTTCTCCGCCTACAATTCATCAATCTTATATTACGTACATCATTCATAACTATATAAAAAATAATATATATATATATATATATATATATGTACATATATATGAATGGATTACTTTCTCCTCGGCCTTGGCCTCAGCCTTGGCCTTGCGCATTTCGTTCATGTCATGGAGCTTGTCCTTGACGGCCTGCATCTTAATCGCGTTTTGTGTGTGTGATGCAACTTGATTGCCTTCAAAAGGATGATGATGATGATGACGATGACGATGATGATGAAATGACCCTTCTTAATTTATCGTTGTGGATGAACAACATAGCACGTATTTATACAAATCTGATAGAAGAAGAAGTTGAAGAAGAATTAATGGATGTCGGTGAAGCGCTGACTCAGTTGCGGATGGATTTGCGGCCTAGCAAAGAACTAGCAGCATGTTATCATCCACCATACGTTTTATGCTATAATTTTTTCATGAAAAAATTGAGGCTTACGATTTTTTTGTTATTGATTTACACATTTTCTCTTTGAATATTAATTAATATAGTGAATTAAATAAAAAAATGGTGGAGGGGAAAACACACAGACCGTAAGAGCAAGAGCCAGATGTCATCACTGTTGTAACGTGAACCCGGGGCCAGAGGAAGAGATACAGTCACGCACAGGGGAGTCAGGTCTACGCTTATTTACTTTTCAAATTTTGAATATATGGACTGACAAACTATCAATCCACTTACGAAAAATTAGTTTAACACAAGTTCAAGTCCGCAGAAATTTATTACATTTTAAAAATATATTTTGTTCAAATTTGTATAATAGTCTCTATACCATAACAAGTAGTATAAACAAAAAAAAATAACCAAAATCCATTATTTAAAACTTAATATTCATAAAAAGCAATCAAATATTGATAATGATTGACCTTCGACCAGAAGATACGTCTTCCTTTTTACTGAGATTTAGATAAAATTTTACGGGGGCCAATAAGGGCTAGTAGCACTGTATTGCCATACAAATCACGTTGATTTCTAGGGTCATTTGACTCATTTCTTTTGACTTGGTTTAAAATAATTATAATCCTATAAATGAAAAAGAACTTGCCGTAAACATTTTCTTTTCTTGACCTTGCCAAGAAATTCGTAACATAACTAACATATAGTGGTCAATGACTGGCTTGGCTGTATATAATAATTCTCAACCTCCTTCCTACCTTGTCATACGTTCATCTCTCCTCTTCCTGGCTGTATATGTTGTTTCATTTCTTGACTACAGCCATATTAGTTTGTAGCTTAAGCCATATGGGGCAAGCTTTGTTTAGCCATTCCCGAGTATTACTGCTCCATGTGCATCTTTCTTTTGTTCGATCCTAAGTAGTAAGTACCCCTAATAAAACGACACAGTTGGGTCCGGACCGGTCCACTCTATTGGGTTGTTGACTAAATATGGGCTTTGGAAGAGGAAAAGCTGGAGTGGTCCTCACTCCTCACTAAAATTGGGCCTCTCTCGCGTCAAATTGGAAAAGGCCGAAAACAAACTGCCATCTTATTTATATATGTACACAAATTTATCGTTTATCGAGGAAAATAGAAAAAGGCTGTGGAGTGGTAGGGAGGAAAGAAGGAAAAGGCATCAAATCACCACCAAGTCCAAGCCCAAGCTTGCCCCTAGAGAGAGAGAGAGAGAGAGAGAGAGAGAGATGGCCGATGATGAGGTACAGACAGCTTAATAATCAAAATCAAAATTAATCAAATTGCAAGATTAGTTCGTATGATAATGAATCTAACTTAATTTCAGGTAGTGGTAGAAGAGAGGTTGTGGGTTACAAGAGTGTTGGTGTTGAACAGGCCTAGGCAGCTAAATGCCCTCAATCACCCAATGGTAAAAGTTGACTGCAACTTCTTCTTCTTCATTAAAATTGCAAAATTAATTGATTTGTAAGTATGTATGTATGTATGTACTTGCGTAGGTGCATAGGCTCCTGGAGTTATTGGTTGGTTACGAGCAGGATCCGAGCGTGAAGCTCCTTATACTCAAGGTAACCCCTCGGCCCTCCGCTGTTGTGTTGCCTTTCCATCACAATACGAGCATCATCGGAGTGTGATCTTAATTACTTGCTCTTTCACTGCTGCAGGGCAAAGGGAGAGCCTTCTGCGCAGGTGGTGATGTTGCTTCCGTTGTCCGCGACATTTCTCTTGGTATGTACTACTCTTCCTTTGTCCCACATTCCCCAACTAGGCACCTCTGTTTGAATTCAGAACACAACGGTTACACCCACATCAAAACTTTCTTTACTTTATTCTTCATTTACATGCATCAGGAAGTTGGAAACTTGGCGCAGACTTCTTTCGCGAGGAATTCACTCTTAACTACCTTCTCGCAACTTACTCCAAGCCCCAGGTTAGGCTAGCTAGAATTTGTCACACGTCTTAGTTTCAAACCTCGGTCATTCCAAGCCAAATCTTCACTCCTCCCTTTTACTGCTATAACAAGTGCTCATTGCTCCTTTGAGCTCTCAGCTCTGCTGAAAAACATCTAATCCAGTTATCCTCATCATAGGTGTCTATTCTCAATGGAATTGTCATGGGAGGTGGCGCCGGTGCTTCAATACATGGAAGATTCCGCGTCGCAACTCAGAACTCGGTAAGTTCTGCGTACTCCACGTTAAACAATCTTCACCATGATGAAGAATCCAATCTACAGCTAAGGACATTTTAGATTTTTTTTCCTAGTGAAGAATCCACTCTAAACTTAGTTTCTTGATTTTATGATGTCAATGTGTCTTTATTTCAAAACATGCTGCAGGTCTTTGCAATGCCAGAAACAGCTTTGGGACTCTTCCCTGACGTTGGTGCCTCCCACTTCTTGTCAAGACTTCCTGGGTTTTTTGGTATGCCACTCATTTTTCATTTTCTCTACTTGAATATTCTCTTACCTGCGAGTGAATAATTAAGTCCGTGCTTGACTCGAACTAGTCTGCAAGTGATCCTTGTTATTAGTTTCGTGCTTTTCAAAGTTTATAAGAACATCTCCTGCTTGACTCGAACTAGCCTGCTGCCATTACATAGCATGCCAATCTATCTTCCATCCTTTCGTGTATTCTTTATAATGTCATCCCAATTTCTAAGTTTGGTTCAGGACATTGCATGCACTAGTCATTTAATCCATTGTGTAAACACATTTATGCCATTCGTTTTCGAAGGGGAGTATCTTGGACTCACTGGATCCAGATTAGATGGGGCTGAAATGCTATTCTGTGGCCTCGCCACTCACTTTGTTCCAGCAGAGGTACTCCCTGTACTGTAAATTAACTATGTCTCCAAGCTACTTCGGCTTATAGTTTTCTCTTCATTTTTTGATGAATAATAATTGAGGGTAATATGTGTATGTGCCTTGGGCTACAAGGCTCGTAACTGGTTCCTAGGGGTTAGGAATCAGTAGATACCAAGCTCATGTTTTTGTTTGAATCTAGCGGTACTGATATAAATTTTAGAGTTGAAACTATAATGTTTTGCTATCCCTTTTGGTTAGTACTTGCATGCATACTACATTATCATCCTAAACTTTGTATTTGGAGCGCTGAAGAAAAAGCAACTCGGTACTCAGATGGCAGTCTATTCATAAGAGTTTCCCCAAGTAGTTTCTTTCTTTTTGTAGAATTCTTGCATGCCAAGCCTTCAAGTTCTATAGTCTTAAAACTAACTGGAGTTGGTTTTGTATACTGAGCTATCAAGTCATTTCGTGTGTAAGTTCCTTATAATGTATGTCTCAATTAGCGAGTGAAATTTGTCATCGTGGATATTTATCTCTATAAAAATTTTGAAAATTATCTGTCTTTAACATTAAAGTGGGTGTAAATACCAGCAAAAGAACTTATGTTATATCTACTTCGGTCACTTTTCCAATGTTGACTTTCTCTTGGGTTACAGAAATTGTCTATTTTAGAAGAAGAACTGTACAAAGCTAATTCAAGTGATCCGGCAATAATTGCTGAGATTCTGGATGGATTTTCACAGCGCCCAACTGTGAAACAACAAAGTGCTTGTCACAGGTAAAGGTATTGCCTGAATATAAGTGTCATCCTAAAGGTAACAGATTAAAGAGGCCGTGTTCACCATAATCGCCATCAATTCAGTCGATAATTCTGTTTAGGATATGTTCGCTAATTTATAGCACCTTTATTTCATATTTGAATCTAACATGGAATTGAAGTTTTCCGCTTGCATCACATAAGTTAGGGAAACACCCAGCACTTGTTTGGTTTTAATACATTGTTTTGGATAGGAATCCTTGTTTACAAGTATATCGAGAAAGTGCTCTGTAGTGAAATAAAGTGTTTTTTCTTATGCATTCAAAAACGCCGCTGAAATGAGTTCTGTCCATTTTTTGCTAGCATTTGTTTGCATGGTCAGCCTTTCTTTTTAAAGACTTTCTTTATGTTTCCTCCTGACAAAGTATTAGTGTTTTCTTCTGAACTTTAAACTACTTGATACCAGCCTTTCGGTTATGTTTATCTCGCACCTCTGCAGATTCTCATGTTTTGTGGTCTATATGTTGCAGGTCCAATGTGATCAATAGGTGCTTCTCGTTGAGAACTGTGAAAGACATTTTATCAGCCCTAGTAAGTTGCAGTTTTAAATCGGATCTGTCTGAAAAGTGGTTGTATACATGCTTGCAGCGAGGTTTTATTGCAAAGGGTCAAGTACTTCTATTTCTGCTATAACTGTATAATTAATCTTCTTGCTTCTGCATTCTGCAACAAAATGAATACCTTTTCGGCTATATAAAGGAGAATGAAGCCAAGAACAAGGCAGATGATTGGACTGAAGCCACTATCCAGTCTCTAAAAAGAGCTTCCCCCACCAGCCTTAAAATCTCTCTTAAATCGGTATGAACATCAACCAATCCCTTGAGCATGAGGCCAATGTAATAGTTTCCGGATCTCACATCTTCTGATCTATGTGTGTGGTTCATATGGAGACTACGATTTTCTCTTTGTGAGGGGTTAATTCGTTCAGAAGAAGTTTGGCATGATACGTCTGGAATGCTTGTTTGAAACTTATGGATTCGGCCTTTTGATTTCAGATACGAGAAGGAAGGCTCCAAGGTGTTGGTCAATGCCTTGTGCGCGAGTATAGGATGGTTTGCCATGTCATGCAAGGAAAACTTAGCAAGGATTTCTTTGAGGTATTGGTCTGGCCTTCTTTTCTTCTTGTTGGTGGTATGGAAATGTCTGAACTTTGTGCTGGTTGCAGGGTTGTAGAGCTATTCTGTTGGACAAGGATAAAAACCCTAAGGTGAATATATCGATTTATGACACGCTCCTTCTATAATCTTCCCAAAGTAATGCATTTGCTTGGAGACAAGATTCAATGTTTTATTGTTTTCGTGATTTCAGTGGGACCCTCCTAGATTGGAACTCGTCAGTGATGAGAAAGTGGAGCAGTACTTCTCGAAGATCGACGACGATGATTGGCAAGATCTAAAGCTGCCTGCTCGGCGCAATTTGTCAGGTTATGCCGTTGCAAAGCTTTAGTCCGTCCTTGTGAAGTAACATACCAAGCCAGCACCAATTCACAACGAAAAACAAGACATAAGTTGGAGCATCTTCGGATTCGAAAGCGTGCTGCGAAAGAGAGATAGAGAGAGAGAGAGAGATAGAGAGAGAGAGAGAGAGAGAGAGAGAGGGAGAGAGTCCCATACTAATTGTGTAATGTTTCAACTGACTGAGTTGTGGTGAAGAAAAAGCTCTGCTTTGAAGGTATGCTAGGGTCATCCTTCAGAATTCTAATAAATTATCTGACGGGTTATGTTTATGAACTAGTATGAAGATGATGGAACTTCTTAGTAAGTTGTATTTCTTAAGCCAGCGTACTGTTATTCGGTTCGTTCGTATGTTTAGTTGCCGAGCGGCAACATTCGGCATTGCTTGGCATTACGACTTGTGTTTTGCCAAAAGATAAGGACGCCTTCTTCGTGCTCGTTTATTCATTGCACTCATTGGAACCAACCAACGTTAGGATTACAAGAGAGGACCGTTACATTTGATGATGAAACTGAACCTCCACCAGATCGAGCTCTCCGGGTAAAGACCATCAGTTGTTTAATGGTTAGATTTTCCTGAGAAACGCGAGGCAGTTGTCCTTTGGTCTGGAATGAGGCAAGTACATCAAAGGACATCCCGGGTTGAGCCGCTCAAGCCTGTCGTAACATCCAAACAACGCAAGACAAAATCACTTGACTGTTGGCCTACTCTGTGTAGTGTAGGTGAGAAGGTTCTGAGGAGGAGGAGGAAACAAAAAAGCTAAGGACTGACCGATAATTTAGGAGGAAATGGTGAAGAAAGACGGAAATCTCAAGCTTAGCGAGATCATTTCCGGGGCACAACCTGCTCCCAGCTCCAAATGGAAGAAAGCTTCCTGCTTTCGCTGTGTAATTCTGTTTCATAAACCAATTTATGAGATTCCACTATAATCAATCATTGTCAGAATAGTAATTACAAAGGCTAATTGGTTCCACTGACCTCCCATCTGTCAGGATTAAATTGCATTGGATCTTGGTAGATCTCCGGATCCAAATGAACACTTCTGAACCATACTAATATTCTCCAACCCTTGGGGATGGTGTAACCTGCCACATCCGCATACCATAAACATGAAATTCAGAAGCCCCCTCACTTGTTCGCAAGCATTCTTAACAATCAAAGTGAACTCACCATTTATCTTGACATCTAATTTTGCTTCTCTGAAAACCATGAGCGAGAATGTCACCAGACGCAGAGTCTCGTCGATCACCTGCATTACTAACAGTTAGACTCGATCAGCTTGCATGCACAGATCAATTGGTTCATGCTAGCTTGATGTATGAAGTGACGTGATAACTTGTTCCAAAAGAAAGGAAGCAATTTGACCTTGGAAACATAATTCATTTCTCGAACTTCTTTAAGGCTCAATCCCTTCTGACCCCGTGGCCGCCTCCTTACAATATTCTCTTGCTCTTCCTATATGTATATAAATGAATGGCACCGCGCAATCATGATATACAATAATAAACACAGTGCTCGAAGTGTGAAAATTGATCCAACCTTGGCTTTTTTGAGGAATTGAGGATGCTCTTGGAGGAAAATGGTAGCCCACATAGTGATATGGCCGGAAGACTCGTGGCCTGCATTCAAGTACATGACTAGAACGTCGATGATTTCCTCGTCGGTCAGCCTCCGCCTGTTGTCGTCCTCAACATCCATCAGGGCGTCCATCATATCCTTTTGTTTGTCCCCGCCGCTCATCCTACGCTCTGTCACGACTGTCTGTAATATAGCCACAAGCCTTCTGCGAGCCTGCATGCGTCCAACAAACAATCGTACGTGTAACTCGTCGGTCATCCATTAAGGGACTGCATGTTATATAGCTAGCAGAGTAAAACACCTTAAACGCTCTGTGGTAAGCGAATCCGGGAAGATTGATGGCCATGGCTCGGACCCCGTAGTTGAGGGCCGTGTACTCCCTCTCCAAGGCCTCCATGACATACTCGCTCTCCGAGCTCAGGAAGATGTACATTATGATCCTGAAGGTCAGTTTCCTGACGTGCGTCAGAAACTCGATCTGCCCCATTGTCGACCATTTCTCCAGAGCGGACTTGACGTTCTCCTCGATGTAGTGTAGGTACACGGAGAGGGCCTCGTGACCGTTGACGGGGGCGGCGGTGAGGCGGCGAAGGCGCTTGTGCTCTTCAAAGGAGATGCCTATGAAGGACTTCTTCCCAATGAGCTCCATGGTGGAAAGAGGCCACCCGGGCTTGAAGGCATCGTCGTCGGTTAACACCCTCTTGCAAGCGTCAGGCGATGTCACCAACACACTAGGCTTCCCAAACATGAAGCACTTGTAGATTCCGGTACGTCCATATCTGCCACATTTACGATTACAATCTCTTATTACTTGATTAGCAAAGCAATAAATAAACCCAATGTTTTTTAGGCCATATTATCTGAATTAAAAAAAAATCACACAAAAAAATTACAAAAAACCATAATTAAGAACCAGTAGAAATTAACAAAAAATATCTGTAGGCGTGACGGGATAACTTTGGATTCATGGGAAATATTCACAGATATGGATTGACACGTGCAGCGATTTATACGGAGAGGGGAGGACGGCGAGTTAATACTAAAAGGTAGAGAAGATAATATTAATAAAGAGAGAGAAATAAAATTAATTAGACAAATAAATGAAATAAAATCAAATGACGAGGAGGAGGAGGACGTCTGTCTTCCTCCCCGCTGCTACTGGGAGAATCTTCCATCCCCACGAACCCATCCATCCATGCCTTCTCCTTTTTTTATATTATATATATATAGTATATATGCAATACTACGTGCGGCCCCGCGGTTTTCCTAATGGAAGATGACGTAATAAGTCAATTAACTTTCACAAAAAAAAGAGAGAGTTAATTAACGTGGCAGGCTTTATAATATATATATAACATAATTAATATATATGATGCTTCAAGACAAAAGCAATTAATTCGCCCGGTTAACGGAAAACCAGCTTCCGTTCTTCTTCTTCTTCTTCTTTTTTTTAAAAAAGAAATTAATTGTTTATATTGCAACTACTACAACATATTGTAAACATAATCTATTGGAAACCCCAACACATGAGAAATAAGATAACTATCTTTCTTTGTCTTGACAATAAAATTAGTATTAGTACAATAATAATAATAACAACAATAAGAATAAGGTAGAGAAAATGGAGGAGGTGGGTGGGGTGGGGGTCATACTCATAGATAGGGAGAGGGTGGGAGGTGGTAGGTAAATTACCTGGAAACGAAGGAGCGGACGAAGGAGTCAGGATCGGAAGACTTGAAGGCTCTGAGGAAAGACCACATGTTTCCGACAAGAGGCCAACCCATGTCCCCAGGAGGCAGCGACTTCCTTGTTCGGGCCTCCAGCTTCCACGTCTCGTACACCAGCCTGTTCACCCTCTTCACCAACACCACCACCGCCGCCGCCACGATCGCCACTCCCAATTCCCAGCTCCAGCGGTGCAGCCCCATCGTATATTTCTCACTCTATATGTATGCGTGTGTGTATTATGTATAAGCTCTCTCTCCCTATCGCTGGCCAAGTCGACTAAGTGGGGTTCAAGCTACCCTGTTTATATGTGTGTGTATATATATATATATATGTGTGTGTGTAATTTTTTAAATGTATTTTCTTAAATTCTATAATCTTTGTATAGATTTTTTCTAATTGACTTTCCTTAAATTTTATTATTTCTATGTGGAAACCTGTTAATTAATTCCCTGCCAAAAAAAAATAGGGGTAATTAAAGAGACTTTTCCTTGTTTGTCACATCTACTTTTGAGTTGAGTAATTAAGAACAGGGGAGAGACGGTCACCAACTTACATGCATGTAGAGAGACTGGACTTCCTTTTTTTTTATGTCGCTCTGTCTTTACTTTTGGAACTATGTAATATCGTCGTTTTTATTTGGGTACTTTACAATTAACATATTTGTGGATCATATTCATATGTCAATATTTACATGTGTATTTTTTAAAAAAATTTAAAAAATAAATAAACAAATCCGAGAGTCTAATTTATTTTTGATATTAGCATTATTCATAAAATACATTTGATTAAAATATTTTCTTATAATAAGATGACAGTTTGAGAAACATTTGAAAACTATTGAAAAGTTTAATGATAATATAGAATTGATAAAATAAACAAGTCTACAATTAATTAATTTTTTGAAATATTTTTAAATTTTTTAAAGTAAGTACTAATATATATAATTGTTATAAAATTATGCAAAAAATGGTTCTGCGATATAGCACTAAAATTTCCTAAACATATATTAGTTATTATGATATAAGAGTTATTAAATTTTAATATTGATTTTTATTTGTGACCAAGTTTTTATTAAATATAAGAGATTATGTTTTAAGTATATGTGCACACATATAAGAAGGATATTTAAAGAGACGGTTGATAACTTGCCTCAGATAAGACTGCTTTTGATCCTATTTAACTAATTAAGCACAGGCGAGAGAGACCGTTACCAACTTACATGCATGTAGAGAGAGAGAGAGAGAGAGGACTTCCTTGTTTTTGTCGCTCTGTCTATACTATATAGTATACTACAGTATATATATGGCAGTGGCACACCTCCCTAATTACTTGTTTAATGTCTATGCCATCATTTTTTTATCAATTAAACTATTTCGAACTTTAGCCAAACTTTTGTTAATTACTATGATTCCTACATTCTCACCCATATATTTCTCGTCCACTGTGTCCTGTACACCTGCCCAGCTTCCCCCGGAAGCTCAAGTACCAATATTGAATAAATTTGGATATCTTTTGTAAATTTTCAAAGGATACCTTGTCATTTGGGTGGTGGAATGGAATATTAAGGTACAAGCGCGGGAATATAGTATGTAATATATATATATATAAGTGGGATCAACTTGGAAAGTGAAATAAATATACACCGCCTGCGAAGCCATTACTTAAATAAAATGAAGATAGAATATTGTACAAGAAAGGTGGCTTCCGCAGAGAGGCGACCAACGGGAGGATGTGCGTCATTCTGCTTTTTCTCTTGGATTCTTTCTAATTGCTGACTCGCCTTTCACTCCCTCCGCTTCACCATCATCCTCAATTCAGATATAAAAGAAAGCGGTTATTGCGAAATTACAAATCGTTCTATACGTAGATTCTTCTTAATAATAATAATAGCCAACAGGTCAATCACTCGGTATTACCTAATTAAAAACGTTATATAGGCAGCAATCAGCATAGAGAAAGGAGATAAGTTAAAAGGCGGGCATGAGATCATCCGTAGATCTATCTATTTTTTTCGAATTCACGTCAAACTCGTTTCTGCACTTAATTTTTCTTTTGTATTTGTATCTATGCTACATCTCTCGTTTCCGTGTCTATGTCAACGAGCTCTATTTTTTTAATATAGTTAATTGTATGAAATTTGAATATGATTATAAAATAATTAAAAAATGTTAAAATTGATTCTCAGGTAACAAAAATAATAGTTTTACAAAAATATAAATTTATAAATGACTCAAATTTTTTTTAAAAAAATAAATAATTAACTACAAAATAAAAAAGTATATAAATAATTGTAAATGACATAACGGTACAAATTGAAGAAAAAATTAAAAAATTAAGAAAAAAATTAAGAAAAAGCAAAAAAATAATTATAGATAGACCAATCCTTGCGTACCACATAGATGGAGGCACCGCATGATAAAGAGGTGTCAAATGCTTGATAAATCTTACCACGTGTACTAACTCTCGTATGTGTCCTCGCCCCTGAGTAGTGTTTGGTTGTGGAGTTGCCTCTTGATCCATCGTCTCAAGGTGTAGTGCATGTCCTCGTCTCTGATTAGTGTGTATATTGCTTGCCCTGGTACAGATAGTTTGAAACGAAAGAGTCACAATCATCTAAACTCCTTTACCTGCCGGCCTATTTTTAGTACATTATGTCGTCTTCCTTCCTAATTTTAACGCTATCCTTACCTGCTAGCTAGCTTTGGGAACGTGGACTTGGTCCTTCCTAATTTGAACGCTATCCTTACCTGCTAGCTAGCTTTAATTTGTGAACATGGACTTGGTCCTGGCCTAGCTCCTTTCTGGTCTACTATACTTTATCCAATTCAATAATCCCCCCAAAATATCATCAGTGGATATATGCTTCATGTTTATACCTTTATAACAGGGAGATACTTCTCTCTTATTCTTGGTAACTCGATAAGTTGATAAAGACACGAACTTGGAACGTGCAAAGGTGACAGTTGAAGAGCAAATGAAGATGTCCCCTAAAGTGACAGCAAAGTGGAATGATATGAGCCATTCTTCCATCAGAGATTAGATATCCGATGAGTGTTTTTTCTTATGAGGATTGAATTATCCAATATTTACTAGAAAAGTATTTTCGAGAAAAGATTTAATTGTCTAATGTTCGCGCATAAATGCACAAACATATGCAATTGGTGTATAAAAAAACATAATTTGTTTGCGATTTTAGTCCAAAACGGATTTTTGTTGTTGTTTTGGTTCAAAAGTGTATTTTTTGGGGTCCAAACATGCACTTTTTAGAAAAAAATACCTTTTTGTGCACATTTAAACTACATATATTTGTGCATATATGTCTGAATCTCAAAGAGAAATTTTTTTTTAATATCCACTTCTCATGAATGCTGAAAGATCCAAACCCACTAAAGAAAAACATTCATATGAGATTATGTTGGCGACTAGAATCCCATCCCGCATATTTGCATTTCATATATTTGACGTTTGCTTTTCTGGTGGGAATGTGATGCTTAATTTGGGTTCGCCTCCACACTTCATTAAGATTAATAATCCAACTCTATTAATTGTCTTGTAATATATATATTATATATATTCTGACAAAGTACAATTTTTTTTAATCATCTATTTTATGTTAGTCTATTATGTCTTTGAGTTATCCCTATAATATATTTTCGAAGGCGTTAAATAAATAATGGAAAAATTTTAATTAAGTACTATGTGATTTTATCAATTCTCATTTAGATCCATTAATTTAAAAAGGCAAAATCAATCTAACTTGCTCCAATTATTCTTAATTGAATCTCATGCCCAATTCACCATGTTCTTGTAAGTTGTTGACGTGGTAATTGATAAATTATCAAATTAATAACAAATTAATTTAAAAAATTCCAAACAAAACACCCCTCTCTCCCACGTTCCCTTCTCTTCTCTCTTTTTTTAGATCCTATTCTAAATCCTATTCTATTATATCAGAAATACTTATACCAGTAGTCGAATCCTAGACTTCACCCCACTCCGCCCCACCCCAATGCCACTGGACCAAATGGTCTCCGGCCCATCTCTCCTCTTTTTCACTTCGTCGCCTGGGGCTTTTTCCATTTCAAGCAATTTCAACACAATCCATTAAATCTATTATTTCCGTTTAAATCTACAATCGTCCCCTACTTTCGTAAATAAATAAAAAATTACACATTATTTGGGTGTAGGTGGGTAAAAATGTATCGGAGGAAATAAAATGTCTATAAACGTCTTTATTGCGAAGAGACAAAGGGTTGATCGGCGATGTCGCTGATCACTGACAGTGCCAATTTTGAAGCTGAACAGATCAAAGTAATAATAAGTGATCAAGTAAGTGCGTCAAGGAGGCCTAACACGGTGGTGCGGCTAGCTGCTCTACTTTACTCATCGTCAATGCCCACCAAGCACGCATACATGCCATGAGTCAACCACGCCTTCTTCAACCCTTGTACCAGACCACTCGTCAGGAACTACCTTCCTTCATCTCCTGTCCTGGTCAAGGTCATGTCATTGTATCAACTCCGGCAAGATCTTGTCGTCCTACTATCTTAAACGGCCTACCAACTAACCAAACATCACATTTTGTTTTTGCTTCTTCTAATCCAACTGTCAGATCCAGTTAGTTAGTCCGCCGCTCCTGCAATAACTCAAAAGAAAAGCAAAAGCTTGGCTCTCTCTACTGACCAAATTATAGACGCCGGCTGTTGTTCTGCTTCTTTGCTTCTAAGGAGGCTCCGTCATTCAGCAGCATGTCCTGTGCGTCACTGTCCATTCCAAGCTTAGACAGTGCCACAGCTTGCATGTAGAATGCAGTTGGCCACTCTGGCAAACACCTTGCATCGCATCTCTTACAGCTGCATTTGCACAGACAAGACTACTGGGGTCAGGTGATGTATCTCAAATCTCAATCGTCGCGTACCAAGACGGGGAAGAAGAACCAAACTCAGAATGCAGAGCCACTACACGAGACAAACGAGCATGAATATTTGGAAATCCATGTATGCAGGTACCTTTGTGTAGTGCTCAATGACATTTTTGAAATCCTTGTCCCTGAAAGCGATATCCCCAAACTTCTTCTTCGTATTCAACATATCTTGCACTTCTTTTGTCCATTCTTGAACGAGGAGGACGTTTTAAACAAGTTCAGCTGACATAACTTGGTAAGTGGTTGGTTTCATATGCTGATATACCATGCAGAACAGGGCTCTGGCTAGATGCATACTAGTGATTCCATGATGTAAGCCCGAGTAATCAGAAAAGAAAAGGAAAGAACCCCCTTTTAGTGGGTTGAAGAGATAAAATTATTAAGTATATCTTTTTTTTCTTAAATTATTATGGCGTTTTATTGAATTACGTATAAGAATACAAAATTCATTATGACTACTATTAGTTTCATGGTAAATGATCTATGTCAAGTATGTATAAATTTCATTTTAATGAACTTCTTTTGATATACATTGAAATTCTAATGTAGATTGTTGTTAAATTCGTTGTTTAAGGTATTTATAAATGTAAATTTGATTCGGCTAGTGTTTGGATTAGTTTCATATCTTCGCAGCGACGGGCCGAACATTTGGGTAGGTGATGGGCCGAACTTTTTTTGTCTAGATTATGGGCCGAACATATTCTAAGTTGAGATGGCCCAAGTTCACAATTACGTGTTAATATTTTTGAATTATATACGTAATTTTTGGATCTATGCAAAATGTCTAGACGGTAGTTCGGGTATATTTTTTAGGCTTTTAGCTGCTCTGGAACTAGCGCAACCAAATGAATTTAATTTGTTAATTTGGCATATATGCGGGATTTGTCAAATCATATTATATCAATATCACCTTTTTGCTATAAATATCATATTATACAGCCAAGAGATATCAACAAGGGAGAACTACATGGACTTCAACTGCTACAGCTCCAATTCAATATTTAAACTAACACAAAACAACAGAATGACAAGACGAAGAACAGCCGGTGGGGAATGTAATGAAGGTATACTAGAGCACTCTATCTTGCAGTGAAAACAGGTTCTGAATCCGGGGTAGGTTGAGTTCTTCGAGTATACTTGAGCAGCAAACCCTCCGAAGAAAGACCAGGCACACTCAAGTCTCTGCAGGTTTGGATCGGAGCATAATATTAGAAGCTCACATCAAAACGGAAAAGGAGCTCATTAGAAATGAAAAGACGAAGACACAAACCTGATGTAGGGCTCCAACTCCTTCCACTCCCACCTAGGACACTCCTTGAAGAGAGCAGAAAATCGATCAGCAGGAGATGATGGTAAGGAGGAGACACTAAACAGTCGGACCCATGTCTCAATACCAATCTTCTCTGTCAAAACTTGGCCCTGCAACATGTCAAAAGTCGCGTGCATCCCATCAGGAATCTTGCGCAGCCATTCTCCCATGAAATGCTCCATCTTGGCCTTTCGGTCCCTCAGAACTTGCTGCGCAAAGTGAATGCAGACCCGCCTCTCGTCTAAACTCCAAAAAGTGCCCAAGCCAGAGCCAGAGCCATCTGCCTTGGATGCAAAAACGCGCAAGCAATGGAGGGAGAGGTCCGGGGGAAACCCATCCGAAGCCATGACACCAAGAACCTTGTCTTCGACCAAAGCACCAAACGACCAGTCGTTCAAGACACAGTTGTGAAGGAGAAATGTGAGCATAGAATCCATGTAGCGGTCGTCCACCACCCTCCAATAGCCATCGATCTCGAGGGCTGGGAAGGCAAGGAGGGCGGCCCTCAGCTCGTCGTCGCTGGCCTGAACCAATTGGACGAGATCATCCCATCGGTAGAGGTGGTGGAGGTCGAAGGGACGGGGCTGGGAATGAGGGGTGTAGGGTGGGGTATGGCCGAGGAGGAGGAGGCGGAGCTTGTCGAGCCTGGGAGGGACGGGGGAGAGCTCGAGGGTGTGGGAGGCGAGCTTGATGACAGGGGCGGAAGCATCGGGACAGCGACAAGATGAAGGCGGGATAAGCATAACCGAATTGGAAGTGGAGACGGCCTTGAGTGCGTAGGTCTTGGAGCGGGTGCAGAGAACTGCTTCTTCGTCGGCCTCCCCTCTCAGGCTTACCCTGGATAATAACAACTCTCATACTATTTATGTAGAAAACCTAAACCCTAAATCCTAAATCGAATCAACCCTAAATCCCAAATCGATTCAAATCAATTGAAACCAAGATGAGAGAGAGAGAGAGAGAGACCTGTGGTGGAGGAGGAGGTCGGGGAGGAGGTGGAGGGGGAGATCGAGGAGGATGAGATCGTCGGGGTGGGTCCCGAAGTCAGGGTGATACCTTATCCCCAAGCTGCTTCCTCCTTCCATCTTCAGCACTGCTTCCGCTCCTTCCATTCCCATTCCCATTCCCATTCCCATTCCCTTAGGGTTTAGGTTCTCGCTCCATTTCAATTTCTCCTAAATCCTTTTTTCTTTTCCGAAAACAAAATTTAAACTTCCCGCCAAAACAACGCGCCAATACACCCGCCTTTCGCTTTTTCAGAATGACAATTTTGGCCTTCGCGTTCCTTCGTTGTTTGCCAGGCCTACATATATAATATAATCTTAGGGGGAGGCCTTTTTGGTATGTGCTGCGGTTTCCTAAATTGATACTTTTAGACTTTTAGTGATAATTTTTAGCAAGAGTTAATTTAACCTAACTTGAATTTCATGTCAGTATAACATCATAGTTATCTCTCTTATGTGGCGCTTTAACGATAAATTAAAATTTTATTTCAACCATGATTTAAAAATAATTTTAATTCCATAATATGTATATAATTCATTTGATTTCAATTTAAAAAATTTATCGTTTTAAAATTTCGAATTCGGAATTTTTAGCAACTTTTATTTTACCACGTCATTGCCTAGGAGGAAGGTATATGACTTGTCGTTTACATGAAAAAAAATGTTATGTGGGATAAACTAACCCTAGCTTAAAAAAATCATGAAACTTTCGTCTCCAAAAGTGCCTACTTATAAACAGTCACCAAAGAAAAAAAATGCTCAGCGCCAAGGTACTAGGACAATATAAGTGTGAACCAAAAGATATTAAAGTGAATTCTTTTCTTATCTTATTATTTCACCATTATATTGTCTGTTTGTCATTTAGCTTGATTGAAGTTGGAAGAGGATTATATGCGGATGACTAAATCCTAATCCGCAGCCTGCGGATTGTTTCTCCACCTTAGGATTAGAATTTAATTTATAAAAATTTGATCCAAGGGTTAGTATTAATAAGGGTAAAATTGGTATTTTGCTAATCATAAATTCAAATCCTTAACCACCCCAATTATCCCCAAATCCCGTAACCTTCCCTCTCCCTCTCTTTTCAATTTGAAATTTAAATTCTCTAATCTCCATCCTAATAATTTGAACCCCAATTAAGCAAATCCCCAAATATATTCTGTAACCCTAAACCCACCCATTACAAATATCATCTTTAAGAATATATTGGTACCATTAACGAAAGTACCATTACTGAAAGTACCATCATCTTTAAGAGTAAGTTATTCCTATTTTTTCCCCTAAATATGGTTACTGAGTGTTCATATACAACATCTGTGCTTATTGTATGCAATAATGGTATTACTGGTATACTATTTTGTAGTTTTGGTACTCTGATTTACTAAATTGGTACTTTGATTCTGCAATCTTGGTACTTTATTCGAAATATTGATACCTGTGTTTGAAATGTTGGTTCCTTTTTACGAAATATTGGTACCCTTTTGAGGTACAGAGGTACCTGTTTTTTAAAAGTACCATTATTGTGATAAATGTACCAATACTGAACACAAATGAACCACTATTACTTTAAAGAGGCACCAATATTATCACGAAAGGTACCAATATCTGGGTTCAAGAGTACCGACATCCAGGTTTAATTTTTGAAAATTTTCTAATATGTATAATTTTTCTACCCCTCTACCTCGACCTTGGGCCCGTGGAGGGAGAGAGGGCAGTGGTCCTTGTCTTCGGTAGCCGTTTTCTTTTTCCTCTTCGTCGGAGTCGTCGGGGTCGAAGGTGGAGATGTTGACACATGAGAAACACGTTAGGGACGAGAAGAAGGTGGAAATTACCCACCCCGCCACGCCGTTGAGATTCTCCAGAAATAACTATTTTGTTCCAGAAGAGTGAAAAGATTTAACAAAGGTACCATTATTGTAATAAAAGAACCAGTATTGTAATAAAAGTACCAAAACTAAACATAAATGAACCATTATTGATGAAAATAGGTACCAAAATTATCAATAAAGGTACCAATTTCTGGGCATGACCTTTACTCTGCGAATTAGCCAATGATGAATCATTGTTTTCAGAATTGTTTGGAGATTCCATTGTTGTTGTAGCTTCAAAATGTATATAGATAGTTAACTATCACGGTACATGAACAACAAATTGATTTACCTTCGTCGGGCACCTTTGAGGTTGACAAATCCATGTTTAATTCGATGAAGATGATAGTTTCTAAGATGATGGTTATGAATATTTGGGGATAATTGCCTAATTGGGATTAGAGTTGTTAGGATATTGAATTATAGAATTTAAATTTCAAATTTCAAAGGGAGGGAATTGGAAGAAGGATTTGAAGGTTACGAGATTTGGGGATAAATTTTGCTCTAGGATTTCATATTTCAAAGGAAGTGGAGGGAGCTGAAGAGGACTTACAAGATGGAGAGGATTTTGAGGAGGGAGCAGATGAAGATGAGGAAGAACAAGGAGAAGATGAAACGAAGATGGAGAAGTATTTCTTTTAAGATTTTTAATGATTGCCTTTTTGTGTATAAAGACTATTATGCCCTTTAAAAAAATAGTCCGCATGGTGAGGATGGACACTAATCCGCACCTAATCTTTACTCATTGAAGTTTCATTTGTCCAATTCTTTTTATTGCGTGCTCTGTGATCACTATAAAAACATTATAATGAATACAATTCTACTGTTTAGTAAGGCAGTTTTAACTTTTGGTTCCAACTAAAATTGTATTTATTTTGTAGATTGAAAATTTTCATTTGTAACAGTATAGTTTTTGGTAAAGTATGAGCATGAGTAATTAATTAAGTATCAGTTAGTTATGCGCCTCATCAAACTAGTCAGAGAGTTGTATTTAAACCAACATTTATTAAACAATGAGATTTAGCGGCTTTCACAAAACTAACATGAATATAAACCTACCCCAAAAGTAGTCTACCCGCTGCAACATTTTTCAACCCCACCAAACAAAATGTCAGCTGACTGCAATAGCAAATGTCTTGGATCATTGTGATATTGTCACCGAAGCAGTAGCTCAAAAGTCCGGTGGATTCTTCATCACTGTACTACATCCATCCATCCATGATCCATCAACGAGACAATATGGTGCTTCACTTGGTGGTGTATGTGGATGATATCATCCTCGTTGGTGATAATTCATGAGAACTGGCGCATGCGAAAACCTACTTAAATACTACGTTTGGAGTTAAAGATCTGGTCTAGGGGCATTAGAGTCTTCCTAAGCATTAAAGCAGTTCATACATCTGATGGTCTGGTCCTAAGTCAACACAAGTATTTACTTAATACACTCTAAGAATGCAGCCAAGCGAATGCTCGAGCTAGTCCCATATCCATTGGACAAAATCACCGGCTCAAGCCTAGCAAGGAAGCAGTTGAATAGTCCTCTCAATATCGACGTTTGATTGGATGACTAATATATCTAATCATTACTCATCCTGATGTTATTTGTGCAGGAAATGTGTTGAGGCAATTCATTGATAATCCTTCTCTGATTCATATAGATACAGCCGATAGAGTTCTACGTTATCTCAAGAACACCTCAGGACAAGGTATCATGTTAACTAGGCAGCCCCGATTTTAGCCTTGCAACTTCTTGTGACGCAGATTTGGAGAAGTTGCCCAACAATAAGGCGATCTCTTAGTGGGTATTTTATTACACTTGGTGGCTCTCCATTGTCATGGCAGGGTGAGAAACAAAGTATTGTCCCAAAGCTGAATATCATGTCATAGCAATCAGGGTCAACGAATTATTCTGGTTGTGATAGTTACTATCTTGGTGTTTCACAAGAGGGATCTACCTTGTTGCATTGTGACAATCAAATCGCATTACACATAATTCAAAATCTAGTCTACCATTGATGTACCAAACGTTTCGAGATAGACTACTACCTCACACGTGAATGAATTCAATCCAATGAAGTCATTCCTTGTAAGATTGGCACGTAATCTGAAATGGTCAACATCTTCACAAAAGAACTTGAACTTGACAGACTTCAATTAGTAGTTTTCAAATTCGGTGTCGTTCATTTACACGCTTCAACTTGCAGGGCGAGCATTATGGAAAGAGTCCATCTCATTTTCAAGTCATATTCAAATTATAAGCCTCATCCATTTATATCGTGGGTTGCTGAGATAGAAATTATCTCCTGTAAACATTTGTAATTTGATTTAATCAATGATATTTAGCGGCTTTCAAGTTTATAATAGGAATCCAGCCGAGATGTGAGTGGTCAAATAAGATGGATATCATCATTGCTAACCTGTCAATCAAGGCATGGGCAGTTAAGTTCCGACATTATGATTTATCGAGGTACAAAAAGTACATAACCCATTGTTTACGGTTGGAAGAATTTATTAGCGACTTTCATTAATGAAATACTATTAGCGAAAAGGATTGAGCGATGACTCAAGCTTTGCAACATTTAATCCTTTTCGTTAACAGTATGAGATTTTATATGTATAATTGTTTTTGCCCATAAAATAATCGCTAGAATAACAAGTTGTTACATTTTACATTGACTATTCTCGTAAGTGCATATGCCTCAAAAAAAAGTCGTACTAATATTTATTGTTAAAGCAAATTACACCAAAAGTTTACTTTATTAGAATTTGAATCATGTAATCTGTGAAGTTATACTACGCTTATATCGCCATGCCAATTGTTCTTTGGCAAGTCATACTAATACTTGACAATCTGTCGGTAGGGTAAGGGTAGAGTATTATTACAACTCTTGAAAAGGTGGATCTACATCTTACCATGAATTTTTTTTTTAATAACTAAACTCATACTCTTACAAAATATATAGGTACTATAGAGTTTTGTAATTAAATTTTATACAAGATATTTTTTACATAAAATTTTAATTCTATATATAAAATTTTACTAAATAATAATGAATATATAAAAATTTATCATAAAATATTTAATATATGATCTAAAAATTAGAAAAATCACCGAAATGCGTTGAGGCGCAGAAGTTGACTGGACATCTAGGGGTAAAGCACTGTTTCGGTGCGGGCCGCAAAATCGGTACCAAATCGAGGCAAACTCTGAATACTAGATATGACCTCCCAACTGTACAAAACTGAATTTTCGATTGACGAACTTTTCGATTGCCGAAAGAAAAGAAAAGAATTTATAAAATATATCGCAAAATATTTAAGAAATTTATTATAATTTATAAGTAAAAATAATAACAAAAGATATAATTAGAGACTAATGAATGCATAGTTAGATTAGGGTTAAAAAAACGACAAGGATGTGATAAAAGTTCATAAAATTCATTTCTTATCCTATATCATATCTTCAAATTTGAACTCATACGATATCTTATCTTAGATCTAGTCAAAGTCAACAATCTCTCCATCTATGAAAAAAGGATATGGTCTAATCTATAAATTATGTGTATTTCTATCATCCATAAATATTATGTTAGGCTCAAAATGTATAGAACCAATACACGTGATTTAGGAGGAAAAAAAAAACAGGGTATTTAATTTATAATATAAGAAGGGTTGAAGCGTAAATACTGAATAGGTGGACCCTAACGATTTCGATTAGATATTTTGATATTGAACATGGAACTTTTCGGGGCTGTAGTGGATGCGTATGGTTAAAGTAATTGTATTAGTCCAAAATAAGTATAACAAATATGGAGAACTGAAAAAGGTTGATAAATATTCGTGTATTTACATTAACATACTAGAGTATCAGCGAATGTATTCACGCAAACGTTATATTATATTATACTAGGTTATTTTAATATTTATTAACATACTAGGTTATTTTAATATTTATTATGGAGAGAGAGGGGGGACGGGGAATGTGGTTGGAAAGCAAGCGGGTGGGCTAGCAGGTAATGAAGGAGGAAGTGATTTTGATTTTGATGGAGTCCGGCTCATATGAAAAGGCCGAACCAGTCCATCCATGAATAGTAGTAAGTACTAAGTAGGTCCCCTCCCTCTCTGTGTGACATCATTTCATTTCATAATGGGTAAAGGAGGAGATGGAGAGGACAAATTTTGCAAGAAAAAGGGAAGAGAAAACAGTGGACCATCGTCGTCCGTCCCTGACGTGTTGCTTCCTAGGAATGGAGTTTGTCAAGTTGAAAGATGATTCATGTTAATTAATGAACCGACGGACAGATGGGGACCCTATAGTATCGTATCGTATCATTGATTCATTTCATTTCATACCATATAATATAATATCAACTCCCCTTTCTGACTGGCTGGCACTTATATAAATGAACCGACTCCGTGTCTTCCTATGGTAGGTGGCTACATTTATGTTTCGAAGATTTTACTCTGTGAGACCCTCCCAGTGTCTTTACGATTCAAATGGGAAAAGTAAATTTAGATAAGATGCAGTGTTCCAAAAAATTATTTTAATATTATATAGTAAAAAACATATCAGTTGAATGAAAGTTTAATTAATTGACATTACTTAAATCTACTAATAATTTCCCAAATCCTTTTACGTCCTGCTAAGATCTTATCTGACCATATGGACCAGCAATAGCAATCAAAATTCGATGATGTAGTACCACTACCAGGTGGACATCTATTCTGTCCTCTCTTCCCTCTCTCTTCTTCTTGCTTTCCTTTTTATTTTCTTCTCCTTATTGTCCACCATGATACCAAGACAAACCCGCATAAAAAATCATAATTTTTTTTTGGTGAAGATAAAAAATCATAATTGGGTACTACTAATCTAACAAAAACCCACACAAAAAGCTAATAAATTTGCCGAATTTATTATCCCTAACCCCTAATTGATTACTAATCCAACTAAACAATGTAAGATTTTGTGAAATGTGCCATAGAAGAGAAAGTAAATATTTCTATTTCATTCATTCACTTTATTGTTATGAAGCTTTTTATCCATTGTAATAATTACTTCGTGATTAATACAATGACTTTAAGTCTATTTTCGCGATTAACACAATGACTTTAAAGTCTATTTTTGCTAAAACCATCAATCAACATTCAATATTCAACATCATACATTAAGTAACATCACACAACCAGAATATACGAATATATGAATTTAGATTGGCTACAAAACAATATGTCAACTTCATTAATAAAAAAAAACAATATATGTCAATGAACCCCGTTCTGTACCATGGTCAATTTCAGAGGATACAAATTCCAACTTCAGCTCTTCTTTTTTCTTCTATAATCACTTATTGCACCCGGATTTCATTTTCCTGCCATAGCTGTCATTTTATTTCCTTCTAAACAAAGACAGGCATTACTTGTTTGTTTATAAATAAAACAGTTGTATTAAAAAACTTTGCGGAGATCTATGTTTCCTCTAAAAAACATATTTGTGGAGATCTACGAAGTTACACGAGAGAGACAATCTAACGATAAGCTTTTACATATTGTGTTACTGTTTAATTAAGGGACCCTCTAATCTATTAGAAGAATTTACCCTCTACACTACGAGTGGTATCTATTGCATCACGGATTGAATACATTATATGATACCACGTCACCTATCTGCCAAAACCAACTATAAATATCTGCAGGTCCCCTTCCTTCCTTTTTACATATCCCTAGCTCCTCCTTTCCCTCCCACGTTCCAAAGAAAGAGAAGAAAACACCTCTCGGTATTTATTATTAAAACGATAAGGTGGTAGCCAACCCAAGCCAGCTACTTACTTGTGTCCTTAGTTTAGGGTTGAATTTGGAGATGGCCTCTAAGCCTGGAATTCTCACCGACTGGCCATGGACACCTCTCGGAAGCTTTAAGGTCCGTTAATTTTCAAGTACGTATCTTTATTTTTCGTAATATACTTGTACTAATACATATATAGTATACGAATGGAAAAATGCAGCATGTGGTATTGGCCCCGTGGGTGGCCTACACTGCCTACCGGTTCCTCGTGGAAGATAACAAGGACAAGGACGTCTCCACCTTCCTCATATTCCCCTTCCTCCTCTGGCGGATCCTCCACAACCAGATCTGGATCTCCCTCTCCCGCTACCGTACCGCCCAAGGCACCCGCCGGATCGTCGACAAGGGCATCGAGTTCGACCAAGTCGACCGAGAGACCAACTGGGACGACCAGATCCTCTTCAACGGGATACTCTTCTACGCGGGGGCGTACGGGCTGAGTGGGGGCAACCACCTCCCGCTCTGGCGGTCCGACGGGGTCATCATCACGGCCCTCATCCACGCCGGACCCGTCGAGTTTCTGTACTACTGGCTCCACCGGGCGCTGCACCACCACTTCCTCTACTCCCGGTACCACTCCCACCACCACGCATCGGTGGTCACCGAGCCCATCACCTCCGTCATCCACCCGTTCGCGGAGCACATCTCCTACTTCGCGCTATTCTCCATCCCCATGCTGACCACGGTCATGACCGGGACGGCGTCCGTGGTGTCCTTCGCCGGGTACATCACCTACATCGACTTGATGAACAACATGGGCCACTGCAACTTCGAGCTTGTCCCCGCCCGCCTCTTCTCCCTCTTCCCTTTCCTCAAGTACTTTATGTACACCCCCTCGTAAGCTCCCATCTCTCCTTCCTACACACATTTATTTTAACTAATTATTATTATTATTATTTCTGTTTTAATTGATTAATTTACTAATTTATAAGTTGGTTGCTTCCATGCCATGCACGTCCCAACATAATAAATAATTCATGTGCTTTTCGTATTCAAATTGTCCGCGCTAACCACCAGCGACAAAATAAATAACACTAATATTCCAGCATACATTAATTACTTACGAAGTTGGGTTGGGTGGGATAGTTCAAGGGGCCGTCCATCATTTCATGCTGGATCGCATTTAATTTGTTGGACTAAGGTAGTTGGCGCTATATTTATTTGCGGTGCGTACATACTTGGACGTCACCTTTTTTTTTTTTTTGGAAAGTTAAATTTTATTTCACCAAAACGATATGTACATAGTGTCAAATTGCATGATAAGCAATCTCGAGGTCGAGTATCTGCCTAAAAGAGATTTAGTAGTTGCAACATAGATATAAATTACAACACAATATCTTGTAAATCCGTATTGTTAGAAAGTTCTAAAAAAAATATATTTCGATAAAAGTCTAGAAATGAACAGTTTCAGTCTTGTTGGACTCAAACCAACTTTTTAAAAAAATACCCTGTTTCTCTCCTTACTGATGAGGAGAACAAAATGTATCAAACCTTCTTGAAAAGTTCTTCTTTGACATAATCCAACCTATATGTCAAGGAAAAAAAAAAGAGTGTTGAGAACCCGAAAAACCAATTTTCATAACATTCCATATTTTCAAATCCTGTTTGCAAAAACATTCCAAATTTTCATAACTTTTGAGTAGTGGATGAACAAAATAGTTAGAGATTTCTCCATCAACTCCACATAAAAAAAAAAGCATTTCACCATTTATACTTGGCCGTCACTTATGATAAAGATGTGCTCAATTACTTATGTGTATGTACATAATAATAATGCTGCTTGCAGAATTTTATTTAAATGAAGTACGTACATACAATACAATAGGGGTGTAAATATTAATTGAAGAGCAAAAATGGGTGGTCGCAGGTACCATTCGCTGCACCACACCAAGTTTAGAACAAATTACTCGCTCTTCATGCCCATCTACGACCACATGTACGGGACCGTGGACAAGACCTCCGACGCCCTCTACGAGAGCTCGTCTAAGCGAGGGGCGGACCGGCCCCATGTCGTCCACCTCACACACCTCACCACCCCGGACTCCGTCTACCATCTCCGCCTCGTGTTCGCCTTCCTCGCCGCCAGGCCCCACCAGCACACCCTCACCGGCTACATCCTCTGGCCCATCACACTATGGACCACGCTCCTCACCTGGATCTACGCCCGCACCAGCTTTGTAGTCGAGAGAAACCGCCTTCAAGACCTCACACTGCAAACCTGGGCCCTCCCCAAGTACACCATCCAAGTAATTAATTTATAAATCCCCCCAAGTTAAATTACTTTCAATATGTATGCACTTTTACGTATAAAATAATAATTATTATTCTTTTTTTTTTGGTAACTTTTGTTGGGTGGTGTGGTGTTGTCAGTACAACATGCAGTGGCAACGTGAATCAATAAATGATTTGATCGAAGAAGCCATACTTGAAGCAGACCAGAAAGGGGCCAAGGTCATTAGTCTTGGTCTGCTTAATCAGGCAAGTTCGTTCATAAAAAAATATTCATTAATTAAATAGATAAATATTCAAGATTGTGAGAGAGGGGATGGTGGTGCAGGGAGAGGAGCTGAATAGGTACGGGGAGATATACGTGGAGAAGCACGGAGGGAGGCTGAGGTCGGCGAAGGTGGTGGATGGGAGTAGCCTTGCAGTTGCCATCGTCATCAACGCCATCCCCAAAGCAACTACGGTGGTCGCCCTCAGGGGAGGAACCCTCTCCAAGGTTGCTCGTGCGGTTGCCTTTGTGCTATGCCACAAGGGCATTCAGGTATAATACTATTATTTAATTAATTAATTAATTGTTGCAAGTTAACATTTTCAGTAAGTTTTACGGACATGTATATGAATATATATATATACGTTAGGTGGTGATTGAAGATGGTGATGATTACGAGAAGCTAAAGAGATCGTTTGGCAGCAAGCCTGTAGAGAATCTACGTCTCACGAAAAGCTGCGATCAAAAGGTATATTAATTTGAGAGAGCCGATTCGATTAATTTCAGCGGATAAAATCCTTGTTGGACTGACCAATTTTGTGTATTAAAATCTTTGAGAAAAAAAAAGACATGGATAGTGGGAGACGGTCTGAGTAAAGATGAACAGAAGAAAGCACCCAAAGGGACGCTCTTCATCCCATTTTCCCCAATGCCCCCAAACAAGACTCGCAAAGACTGCTTCTACCACCACACACCCGCCATGGCCGCCCCCTCCACGCTCCATAATGTCGACTCCTGCGAGGTACCCGCACGAATAATAACCCAATTGTCTTAATTTTTGCATGAATGTGATTGAATGGTAATAATAATGATAAAAACAAAAATGGGCAGAACTGGCTGCCGCGGAGAGCGATGAGCGCGAGCAGGGTGGCGGGAATAGTGCATGCCTTGGAAGGATGGGAAGAAGATGAATGCGGGTCCGCCATCTCCAACGTTGACAAAGTTTGGCAAGCCGCTCTTAACCATGGCTTTCTCCCTTTGCCCCTGCCCGCTGCTCCCTAGGGGATCACTTCAATCCACCAACCCACCCACCCACTACTATATCATTATTATTCCCAGCGTTCATCTATTATTATTATAATAATAATAATTAGTATTATTCTTCAGCATTACTCTATGATGTTCACCGGATAATGGTATTTCCTACTTTTATCATATTATTCCACGATTATATGTATTATTCTCCAGCATTACTCCAGCATGCTCTCTATGGACCCATGCATTTCATATATATATATATATATACAGAGAGAGAGAGAGAGAGAGAGAGAGAGAGAGAGAGAGAGAGAGAGAAACATTTAAATCGAAACAAGCATCTTTGGTGAGTCAACTAAATAATTAAGTTACGATCAAACGTCGCTGGGACATCAATTTCACTGGAGGGCTTATTGTACTACTTCTTTTAATGGACTGGATTGGAAGAAGTCACGAGCAAATCAAAGTGCTGCAGCATGTCCGTACATAGAAACCCTAAATTTCAGATAGCAATTAATTATCTTCTTCTGCACCAGCAAGTGCAGAGCGGGGCCTTGTGTTCTGCCACCAACTACTTTATCCTCCTTCCCTTTTCAACGTGTCACATCTCCCATGGTCTAGCTCCAATGAATATCTGTTTCTCGTGTTTCTTTTAAATTAAATTGTTTCGACAATTCCAACTCAGTCTACTGTAGATTCAGACCGACTACATTGGTCGATTTTATAAAAACTCAATTATATTTTTTTTTCGACAAAAAAACTAAATTATATTACTTGTAAGAAACTAAATTTTATTGGTCGAGTTTATATAGCTTAATTTCAATGGAATTAGACCGAGTACTTTTCAGAAAAAATAACTAAGAAATGATTTATAGATATGCATGCATGTACTTTTTTGGCAATTAGAATTTTGTTAATATTACCACCAAAAAAAAAGAATTTTGTTAATAGTATTATTTGCGTCGTAGATCATAGATCTCCTTGACGTTCATTCAAAAAGTGTGTTCCTCACAAAATTGCCCAAAAGTCTTTACTTTGACGACGCTACAGCTGGTGTCATGAGAATACTGTTGCGGGAAAATAATTATGCATGCAAATATGAATTGCAGTACTTCGAATACGAGTGGTTGAATGCACCGCGCTATTGCATTCTCACCTAATGGGCTACCTGGGTTAGACTTAATCTCAGGTTGACCCTTATATGCAGTGCTCTAATCTAGGCCATTAAAAAATTTCTGTTTGGAATGAATAGGCCAAGGTTATGGTTTTAAGTTAATTAAATAGTAAAATAAATGCAGTGGAGAAAACCATTTTCCTTTTGCACCTCTTCATATTTAAAGTTGAGAATTATTCATTGAAACTAATCAGAAAGAGGTTATCAAAAGTTCTCCAAGGTTATCTTCATATTACATGATATCTGATTCATTATTTTAACTAATCAGAATTAAGACCAAATATTATTTTCAAAAGAATGGGAAAAAATTAAAACCAAATATTATTTTCAAAAGAATGGAAAATTCTGTACAAGTAATTAGAGTTACGTTCCAACTAGTATTGTGAGCCGGGTGCAGTCTAATTAATAACAACATTACGTGTTTGTTCATTGAAATAAAATAAAGAAACATGGAGTGTGCAGCGATTTTCTTTTCTTTTTGGTGAAGATGACTCTTTATCTTTAGGTTACACGTACCGTATCTGTATTATGGTCATCAACATTAATTATCTGTATTACACCCGAGCCAACCTTCAAAATTAATTAGCCTACCTTACGTGTTTGGGTGCTAACTTGATGAAGGAATTGATTGGTGAATCATGTGATTGAGGGACCCAGACTGGCTACAAGAACGCTGATATTTAACAAGATCCTCCAATTCCAATTGGACGTATAATAAATATGTAGGGCACGGATTCCTTTTTCTCCAAGATGAATGGTATTTAAGATCTACAGATCATCTATTCATTGTAGAATGATGTCAGACTTTAACGTGCTTTGATTATTAATTTTGTTCTACCAACCAACTACTATTTTCAGATTGAAGCATTGTCCATTATTAAAAAATGAGCGACTTTCTCATTTCTCTTTTTCGGAGGTTCGAACATGACTTTGCTCAAGGTATCTAAATCTCTCATAATTTGGACTAACATTTATTTTTCAAGGCCTATGGTTCGTGAGTACGTCGGATACTATTTAGAAATAGTATCCAGTACTTCCACACAATATTCAAATAGTACTTCTACGGGGAGGCTCGCATTGTTTATTGTAAAACGTTGGGCCGTAGTTTTTCTTGTCTTGTACAATAATTCTTGGAGCCAATTAAGCATAATTTCTTGTATGTATTATCAATTGTATACTTTATAGTATGTGAATTTGTTGATTACTCCATGAAGGAATGCGAGGAGCCTTCTTGTAAATAATATTGACATTGCTAAATTTGCATTTGAGTGCAAAAGAGTTTATCGTCTGGACAGAAATCGGAAGGACATATCACGAGGGAGAAATCAGAGCTTGGTCATTAATAAAAAGTGGGACAGTATAGACTAAAAATAACATAGTGAAATTGACGCGTCAAAAAGCAAAGGAGAGGTCAATTCTTGTAAATACCGGAGTTCATTTATCGAACCTCCCTCAGTAGTACAGAGTACTCATTTTTAACAATTGAAATTGAGAGCCCAACCAGATAATCCTTGTGAAAAAGAAGGAAAAAAAAATGCTGTATATGTATGTACTTATGCTGGGAAAAGAAAGAAGATGCATGTGGACTCTCTCCTCTCCTTATTTCAAAGACAGTGAAAAGTACAAGCATCCAGGTGCATGCAATTAAATATATATGTTGCAGTTGCCAGTTGGACCCCCAAAACCCACCAACATCTCATGCGCGCCCATCACTCTCATTTAATTATTCGACGGGTTATGTTGATAACCGTCATTATCTTTGTAGAATTTAATTAGCTTGTGGTTGTCAAGTCCACAATTGATTCTGTCTGTCTGTCTCTGTGTGATATCATATACCATAGATTTCGGAGTTTGTTACATACTCTACCTTTTTGCATAGCCGACCTATTGATAATTTTTTACACATAAAATTAATTTTGCATATAAAATGTAAAAATAAATTAATCATATTTAATACGTTGCAGGCTCCCCCCAATTAAATTATTCGATTTTCTTCATCCCATGGAACCATGCTATTGCCAGCTCGGATTGTGAACAAATGATGAAGAGGCGGCCCAAATCAAGTTCAGAGCCGAGAGACAGACTTCAACTTGGGCCACTCGCTCATATCATTTGTTTCCGGTCCACCCCACACACACTTCAATTACCTATTCATTTCTTTCTTCTTCCATGTAATAAATCGTTACCATTTACTACCGGGACTGGAGAAAAAAAAAACCAGGAGAGAAAGAGGGTATCTGTTTCTGTTATTCTTATTATACACACACTTCAATCTCTCCTTTCCCTGCTTGGCTTCATATACACCTCAACACTGTTGACTAATATATGAGATTGAGTAGGGATAAAAATTACTCTTATTTTGAGGGTTTACTCTTATTTTAAACTTACAAGATTTTTATCTTGAGAGTTTATTCGAGAAATCTATCAAAATTTAGGTCCGTATCTTGTCAAAAAATTAATGGATCTTGGATCTTTTGAATTTGAAATTGTCATATTTTAAAAAATAAAGACGACATGATATAGATATCTATTTAATAGTGATCCTAAAAATTTTCAAAAATAATAACATATATATTAATATCTCAACACCATTAACTAATGGATGAGATTCAGGATCCATCGAACATAACATGAATGCAAATATCTTCACTCCTTTTACAGAACAAACCTTTTAAATGGCAAACACCCACAAGGCTCACCTCCAAATTGCTATTTCACGCTAAAAAGAATATATTGCCCTGCAAGGAAAAATCTTCTGGTCAAGAGAAGACGAGGAAGGTGAAGACAAAAACTCTTACACTAATCCTACCACATTTTGGCCTACCCGTTCCTCTCTTGCCTTTACATCGAGCCCATCTTAGCAATTTAATACGACATTAACCCTAGCTCTCTCGAAGAACTCATTTACGGAGGTAATCTATACTTCCAACAAACTGTTGATTAAAACAAACAAAAACCGACAAACAGAAATACTCGGACAAGATCCGAGTTTAAAAAGAGAGACTGAAAATGAAGAGCATAAATGATAACCAAGTGGTTTTCCCTCTAAGAATGTATGATTTCGTTGTGTACCTTAGCTTCTCTAAATTAGGCATCCAGTATACTTGCACATTTAGAGGGAGACCTGCACAGACAAGTACTAATATTGGGCATGCAAATACCTCCCCCAAATCTATCGGAGACATTTTACCAAGAACAAGATTAACTGAAAAATACTTTGTAAAGGGCGTACGTAACAAGTATGCATGTTCTATATTTTGTATATAGTAATACATATCCCACTTGTAAAGAAAAAATTAACCGGAGAATTTTAAAGGGCGCAACCCACATGGAACAATGTCAAAATCTTTATTCTAGGCAACTCAAATCATACCACATAAATCAACTTCAATATGCTCCCAAATAGACGGATATTTTCGTTTACTCCACTATTTCTTGTAGGTCCACCAAATTCAAACTGGTAATAGCATAAGCTCTAAGGACAGGTAACCTTTCTAAAATATCTTGAAGATTTTTCCTTGCTTCTCGTATAATTTTGTCCTGCGATCAAACCCCTCCGCTGAAATTTTATTTAGTCACTAGCTTCACCCGCAACAATACTGGTTTCATCCCATCACATCGGGTCACTTTATAGAAACCCTTTCACGAATACAAGCTTCCCTTGTAGTCATTCTTACAGCTAATTTTCACGTTAGACCCAATATTCATAAGAGAAGGCCTATAGATGTACCCTGTCATACTTTTGGGTAAAAATGGCTCTCACTGATTCAAACACTTCTTTCAACAGGCTTCGCGGCATCAGTCTGTTGTTAAAAAAGAACAATGGTTAAATAAGCGTCTTGCTTATCCGAGCAGATTACATTTGTATCACAAAGACAAGAGAGAAGAGACAGTACCTTCCCAACTTTCCCTTTGGGCACCATAGTGTTCTATCACACGGAGACTAGAGTCCTGGAAAACTTTAAACCTCTTCCTGATTGTCTCAAATGTTATCATCATCGTCTCTCCCTTACAAGAGAGCAATGGGGGTGGAGCATAAAATCAAAAGACTATGATGTGAAAACAGTTACATAAGAAGTCCTCACTCTAACCTCTCTAGTTTCTACAATGTACTAAGGTAGATGTTCTTTTCTCCAACCTGGTTCCTACCCAGAAGGCGCCGCTCCATCTCTTCGTCAGGACAATCAAAGAAAAGAACAAATGCTGGCACTATTTTGTCTGTGTAAGCATACGAGTTGGAATAGTTAGCATATTGACTCCAAAATTGTTTCCTCAAAGCCAGAGAAATGACCAATTTGGGTAAATATAAAATGTGGGTAGTACAAAAATCACTTTGGACATGAGAACGCGTCAGAATTAATGACCAACTGCATTCCTTTAATCCTCCTCCCTCAATGGGAGATTAGAAAGCACCAACAAAGATCAATGATTTTCACCTCTGCTGCCGGTTAAGCTATATGATAAGGAGCCCCAAGACTTGAAATCAATGTTATAAATAACATCAATCACTCACTTTCCATTAAAAAAAATCAAAGAAAGTAAATAAATAAATAAATAAAGGGTACATTTGTCATCACAAGTCTACTTACTACGAATAAACGACACAAACAACAATGTTATCGATCACACACACACACAAAAAACAACGATGTTACCCCGGTCCCTAAAAAAAAGAAGAAGAAACACAGTACAAAATAAAAGCAAGCAGGGGTTAAAGATAAAAATTAAAATACACGTATAATTACAGTAAAATACAAGCAGCCAGCCTCTATTAATATAATATACTATACTATATTATTATATTACGGCGGTACGAGGGAGGGAATGATGATGATGATGATTCTAAGATGAAGAAGATGGTGCCCACGAGACAGAGTCGATCTCATCCCTGGCTGCCTTGTACAGTTGAAGTCTCTTAGTAGCCTGTTCCCTCCTCTCCATCAACGCCGGGTCCTCGTCCAACAGCTCCGCCAGCTGCTTTGGCTACAACCAACCAACCCCAAATTCAATTAATAACAGTTTAGTAGTTGATTCGGGACTGACTGCATCATAACCTTGCTTTTAATTCTTTTTTTTTTACCTCTTTCTTCCCAATCTGTGCGTAGAAATGGTTCAACAACGACTGCTTCGCCTCTCTCACTTGGCAATACACCACCGCCTTCGGGATTGTGGTCCTCAGCGTTTCGGCCACCATCCCTATGTACGACAACACGTTCGACCCTATCCTTCTGAAGTGCCCCTCGCTGTATCGGTCCACAGCCGCGTTCCCACCCCCTGGTGGACCACCTCCTCCTCCTCCCGCATTCCCACCACCTTTCTCCATTTCTTGGGGGAGCTTTCGGAAGAACTCCACCGTAAAGTACGACGACTCCATGTCAACCAAACGAACAACTGTCTTCCGGCCATTCTCCCGGAACCTCTCGAGGGCCTCGCCGGTTGCTGCTCCCAACGCGACTTGCAGGCTCGGAAAACGCGACAGTGCCTGCATACACGAATCGACTGACTTCCTGACAAGCTCCTTTCTGACAAACAAACAAACATGCAACTTCCCAAGGACTGTAATCCATCCTTCTTACCTGTGTTTCTGCGATCGACTTCCTGACAAGCTCCTTCAAGACAAAATGCACCTGAATCGTTCCTCAAATGTCACATAATGTTCAACCACATGCAATACAAAAAAGCTTCCCGGAAGAGATTGATCACTTACAGCATCTACAGAAGCTTCAGCCGGGCCTCTGAAAAAACCTAATGCTCCCTCAAGCAGACGTCTATAACCTTGTTCTGGCGCAATCAAATGTGGCTGATAACCATCTGCCTCCGAAACCACTTTCTTCACATTCTGCATGGACAGGTGGCGGTCAAACGGGAGCTTCCTTATTGCAGCAGGAAGCTGATTGTCAAAGACTCCATATATCCGATCACCACCAGGTCGCCTACCATGAAAAAAAATCCCAACAGGTCAGATAACTTTGCGAAAGAGGACGGGAGCTCAAACTCGTACAAAGTGACGGCATGTCCAAGACCAATGGAATTACAGATGAGAAACCAAACACAACATTAAAAGCAAATACAGAAAAGAAAAACACATTTGCAAAATTAAGATCATTGGAGGTAATGTGATATACGACTGAAATCCTTACCCTCCATCCAAGTGCTCCTTAAATATCCGGTCAAAGGCGCGACAAATCTCCAGTATGGTGTACAGTTGAGCCTGGAGCACGACTTTCTTTGGGTTATACGCCATAAAAACAAGGGCAGTGGAGAAAGACTGGAGCAAAATAATAACCAACTCACCCCAGCATCGACGGCAATTGGCCTACCCAGATGGTCCAACTCAGACTCGATCTCGTCGATGCTTTTGTTTATCAAGGATGTGATACTCGGCAGTCGAGCCCGAATTACTGATTCCAGATGCTGAGCTCCATCGAAGGACGTGTTAATGAAAGCACCACCACTAAACATCACTAATAACCAAGAAGTTGGGAATTAGTGTATTACCTTTGAGAGAAGCTTGGCAAGATACTCTGATCCCATTTTGTTGGCCAAATGTCCGTAATCAGGACTCGTAGCAAAGTACTCTCGCTCTTTGCGCCTGGCCACAATCATGTCAACATTCTTGTTGATATCAGCCTGAGAGCGGTTTACAATTCCTACCCAAGGATGTAGTAGCCTGTACGACCTCCCTTCAAGGACCTTCATACGATGAGCATGAAGATGAGCAAGCAAACCAAATGAAGATGTGTGCATGCGTTCGTGTGTGTGAAACTGTGAATGTGAGAGAGAGAGAGAGAGAGAGGGAGCTTACATCCAAAGCATTGGTTCCTTTGTCCATCAAATCGAGCTTTGTCAAAACGCCAAATGTTCTTTCGCCTGAGGGAGGAGTAGGAGCAAGCAACGATTGATTAAATTCATTACAACAAACAGCTGATTAAATCGAGGAGCAGCAAATGAACAACACACACCAGAGGGATCAACTTCCCGTGCAAGTTTGATGGCATCAGACGTGGCAATGTCTTGATTGGCAGGGGAAATTGCAAGTATGATGCAATTCGGCTGTAAAAAGGATAGCGTATCAGAGACAGAAGGCACGAAAACGTCACGAGGGCAGGGCAAGGGGTGGAAGTGAGAGTACGTACCATGTCGACATAACTGTGAACCATGGCCTCGATGTCTTGAACGATACTGTCCGGCTGTCCCTCTAAAACAAACGGGAGAGTAAATAGAAGAAAGGAGGGAAAAGCGAGGAAATTTCGGATGCACAGAGAAACAGATAAGAGGAAAGGAAGGTACCAACGGCAACTTTGGTGAGACCAGGTAAATCGATGAGAGTAAGGTTAACAACTGCAGAGAGAGAGAGAGAGAGAAGAAGCCAAGCCGGGGAATGAGTTACAGTTAGAGGAGACACAGAGCCAGAGAGAACAGAGGAGAAGAAGGATACCGTTGGGGGAATAGATGCTGAGGTGGATGGGGACAGGAGAAATCTGCTTGGACTTGCCGGTGACGCGGTCGGTCTCATCCTGGATTTCCTTGCGGACGAGAGCGAAGTCGGAGAAGCGGCGGTTGGGGAGGTGGAGGAACTCGGCGTAGTCGCGGTCGGTGTCTGTCTTGTGGAGCTGAAGCACCAGAGGGCGGCGCGTCACAATGCCCGAACCCCGAGGGAGGAAGTCCCTCCCCACTATGCTCTCCAGCACCGATGACTTGCCCGAGCTCTGCCCATTTTTTATATAACTACTTTGGCTTGCTTGCTGATTATGAATTGAATAAATAGTATTATTATTATTATTAGTTACTTTAAGATTAAGTAATACCCACCTGGCCTCCGACGACAGCGACGGAAGGGAGGGACTCCCAGAGAGAGGAGAAGGTGTCGTTGGAAGAAGAGCCGCCGCCGTAGTCGCCGAGGACGGTGCATGCCCTCTGTATCCTGTTCACCAACCCTATCAGGCTCTCCATAGTCGTCGACATCTCTCCCTTCCTTCTTTCTTCCTTCTTCTTCTTCTTCTTCTTCTTCTTTCTTATTCAAGTTTGAACGGTCTTCTTCCTTCCTTCCTTTCTTTCTTCCTTCTGCAGTCAGTCAATCTCCAGCCACCCAAATAATTTCTCTCTTTCTCTCTCTCTCTCTCTCTCTCTCTCTCTCTCTTTAATTTAATTACAAGCTCCGATTCAAATGAGATAATATGTATGTATAATACATACGATTGCCCTAATACTACTACTATTGTAACAGTCGGACCGACCGTATGGATATTTATTTCTATTCCCCTGTCTTAATTCTTAAGCTTAGAGGTCGGCGGCGCCACCCGTTGGAGAAGTCAACAAAACATTTCCTTTTAATTGCAAATGTCAAAAATAAAACACTAAACAATTCGCTTCTCAAGTACAGCCTCAAGTACCTCTATCCCTTGGCTGTTGGCTGGAGATTTTAACATCTTTACGCCAGCAGATGGTAAGATTGGAGGGAGACCTATTCAAGGGAGGTGACATGCGAACTTCCAAGACTGGATAAACGGTAATGAACTTACTGATATGGGATATATTGGGCCACGTTTTACTTGGTCCAGGAATGGAGTTTCTAAACGTTTAAATCGTGGCCTTGTCAATCTACCCTGGCGACTCAAGTTTCCGGAGTCTCAAGTTTGGCATCTTCCCCGACTCAAGTCAGACCATAAACCCCTTCTTATCTACACGAGCCCAGTAGTTAACTTAAAACCTGCAAAATGACTGTTTCGGTTTCAGTCTGCTTGGCAATCTGACCCACGGTTCTTTGAATTTGTTGCGAATAATTGGGATTCTTGTCTTCCACTTCCAGAGGCGTGTGCAAATTTTGCCAACAAATTTTGCCAACAAATTTTACCGGGAATATAGTTATTGCTCAAGAAGTGATATATAGGATGAGATACAATCGATCCGGGAAAAGATTGGTGGCTATTAAAGTTGATCTCGAGAAGGCTTATAATAGAATTCGTTGGTCTTTTGTGCGAGAGACCTTGGAGCTTCTCAACCTTCCTACCCGGATAGTAAATGTCATCATGACCTGTATAACCACATGCTCTATGCAAGTGTTGTGGAATGGAGAGGCTAATGACACTTTCAAACTTTCACGGGGGCATTCGACAGGGCAATCTCCTTTCACCCTATATTTTTGTTCTTTGTTTAGAAAGATTGAGTCATCTTATTACGCTGAGCATTGAGGAGAGGAAATGGAGACCCATTTCGATATCCCGGAATGGCCCAAAGCTCTCCCATCTATTTTTTGCGGATGATCTTCTTTTATTCAGCGATGCTTCTCGGGAACAAGCTGAAATTATTACTAGCTTACTTGATCAATTTTGTGCAGCTTCAGGGCAGAAAATTAGCAAGTCTAAGACCAAGTTGTATGTATCTAAGAACACATCTAATTTGCTAGTAAGGGAACTTAGCAGGGATTTGGGGTTTTCGCTCACTAGCAACCTAGGTACATATCTTGGAATACCGCTTCAACATGAGCGGGTCACGAAAGGAATGTACTGATTTATCATAGATAACATCCACAAAAGGCTTGGTGGCTGGTGTGCCACAAAGTTGTCTCTGGCAGGGCGAGAAACTCTCTCCAAAGCTGTTATTTCAGCATTACCCATCTATGCAATGCAGACCGCAATGATCCATGTAGACCTCTGTGATGATATTGAGAAATTGCAACGAGGCTTCTCTGGAGCTCGACCACGAAAAAGAAGAAACAACATCTGATTTCCTGGGAAAAAGTATGTCAGCCGAAAGGTGCTGGAGGACTTGGTTTCAAGCATCTTCGAGATAAGAATAGGGCGTTGATCATGAAGTTAGCTTGGGAATTGATTACTAATCGGGATGCTCTATGGGCTCGAGTTCTGCAGAGTAAGTATATAAAATTTGATGAAAGCTTACCTGAGTTGACCTGCAGTTCAAAGTGCTCTCCGGTCTGGAAAGCAATTACTGTTGTTTGGCCTATACTGAAACAAGGGATTCGATGGTCAGTCAGGGATGGCCGATCCATCAACCTATGAAAGGATAGGTGGCTAGCAGATGATAAGCCACTTCTCAACCAGTCCAGGATGCCACACTTGAAGTTGGTGGTTGGAATTGGCAACTTTTTGAGGAATTTCTTCCTACTCAAAGTATCCTACTTATAGCAAGCACCGCTATTCCAAGACTTGGCAGAGGGGAAGATCAGGTCTACTGGTATAAGTCTAATTCTGGTCAATTCACAACCAAATCAGCATATGATCTCGTCCGAGAATCGGATGCACAAGAAAGCAGGAAGGTGCGGCAAAATCTTTGGGCATGGCAAGGACCGCAAAGAATGAAGACTACAGCATGGCTTGCAAGACACGGGAGGCTTTTAACCAATGCGGTCAGGGCTTATCGGAATATGACAAATGATGCCATGTGTCCTTGTTGTCAATCTAAAAATGAAACGATACTACATGCTCTGCTTGATTGTGTCTGTGTTCGTGCGACATGGATTAAGCTACTCAGGCGGCATAAGCAGGACATTGTTGGTTTTTTCAGCTGGGATTTATTAAACTGGATGGAACATAATCTCTCACACCAGAAGGAATGGACGGCATACTTCCTCACAACCATTTTCTGGAATTGGAGATGGCGAAACAATAAAGTATGGGGGGAGGGTGAGTCTCGTCCACCGAACCCCTTCATAGCCATTTGCATCCGCAGCAAAGAAATACAAGGAGCTTGGGAGGCAGCTCGGATGATGACCGTACGTCATGAAAGGAGGGAAGTACTTGTGGGTTGGGAAAAGCCGACTGTTGGCTGGTCAAAAATAAATACTGATGGTGCTTTTCGAGCCTCTAGCGGAATGGTTGCTACTAGTGGTATTATTCGGGACGCGAATGGTGTATGGATTAAAGGGTTTTCTAGTCTCCTAGGCTCTTGTACGAGTGTTTCGGCTGAACTTTGGGCAGCTTACCATGGACTTTCGTTGGCATGGGACCTGGGGTTGAGGCATATCATTTTGGAGACTGATTCAAGTTTGGTTGCTTCGATGCTACTATCGCAGGTTCAAATGAGGAATCACGCATCCTCCACTCTTCTGGATGCAAGGGAACTCCTAGCGCGAGATTGGACCGTTAGGATCCAACATGTTTTCCGGGAAGCTAATGTTTGTGCGGACTACTTAGCTAATTATGGATTTACTCTCCCACTAGGAGTTCACCCACTTAATGTACCACAATCTGGTCTATCTACTCTTATTTTCCGGGATATTAGTGATGTTGCTCTCCCGCGATCAATTGTAACACCATGTTTTGATTGAATGAATCTCTGCACGGGGCGTCTTTAGCCCCTCCTCTTGACCAAAAAAAAACTCGTTGCATCCTATTTTTCTGGCCGCATAAATGTTACTTAAGGTTCTAGTAAATAGTAATATTTATTTTAATTTGGATTCGTTGTTTATGATTAACGAGAATTAATTAGCCCCCCTTTGTGCTTAAAAACGACCAAGGAATGTCTGTCTTGTTCTGTCCTGTCTACATGGAATAATGGACGATGATTGCTTCAAATTTTGAATTTTGAAAATCCAGCCAGTTTCGGGGGTCCTACCACCACACAAGCTCCCCAACTAAAGTAAATTTCTTTCATTATATTACTTGGTATATTAGTTACCATACTACTAATATTCACAATATTCCCCCCACTCGAACCACATCTCTCCATTACAGATTATCCAGCCTAAATTAGCTTAGAATAATCACACTAAGAGTGTAATTTAGTTGAAGTAATATAATCCGAATAACCCCAAAACAAGATCACCCCAGAGCTCTCTAACTAACATCTTTGAATGCAAAATTCATAATCGATGAGAGATCTCTCATCTTCATTCATAATTGATGACCAGTGATGTTAATGGTTGACAGCTCTTCTGGTCAACAAAAACAAAAGACTTGGAACATTCTGGATATTTCTTATTTGACCAATAAAAAAACCATAACAAAGACGTAGCTAAGTTTGGCATATGACCCACCAAAGCAATTATTAGGCACGTTT
>SOPF01031147.1:52282-63503 GCA_012979155.1 Hypericum perforatum
TTTCGCCGCACCCCATCTCCTCCACCACATCTCTCTCTCTCTCTCTTCTACTCCCTAGTAAATATATTAATTAATAAATAATCTGCTCGCTTCAACCTTTGCTTTGCTTTTTGACTTGAGAGCATCCAAGTGTGTGCTGGTCCTGGTGGAGTCGACTCGACCCGACCGGGGAGGATGGCACCTATTCTGGGCTTGAGCCCGACTCTATTCACATTTGGGCCCCATTTCCATCTTGGCCCAAAATAATATTCCTCCTCTCCCTCCCTCCCGATAGAATTGATTAAAAGTCAGAGCGACCGAATTGATCAGTCACATATAAATTATAATAGTGATCCGCCAACTTCATTCAATTCAATGCACACGATGTTGACAAAATCCATCGACCTCTTTTATTTATTTATTTATGTGTGAGAACTCAACGGCGACTTTTTAAGACCGATAACATGGTTGAGCGAGCATTGTTTAGTTTTTGATTAGCTTAATTAATGGCAGCTGATTACGGCATCACCCCAACTAGGATAATGTAGTTTTGGGGAATCGTCCCCAAATTGGAGAAATTATTCATATATTAAGCAGCCGCATTCAACAATATTAGTTAGTATTATAATAATGACATTCGGTGGACCAACCAATCCCTAATTTCATTACATTTTTTTTTAAAAAAAAATATGATAGTAGAACTCGTCAACTTCACCCCTTGCGTATGAATAATGAATGTCATCCCCTTCCCCACCCCCTCCCCTGCCGGGTAACTAACACCCAACCCACCCCAACTGGTTGAGTGCAAGTTACCATACTACAACATAAAAAGACCCTTTCCCACAAAATAATAAAATTACAAGTTACTACTACGCCAAATCACGATGTTGTACGGTGCTGTGTTATGTCTGTCGTATATTTCAATAATTTTCTTAATGCATTATTTGATTTCATAATATTTAAGATTTTTAGACCCACAGATTAAAAATAAAACACCAAACAAATGCAGAACACGTCAGCAGCAGTCGGGACCGGGGAAGGGGGGAAAGCGCAAAATGACAAGCATGCGTGTGCGTGGAGTGACTTAGCCATGTGATTGCCCAGCTGGATCACCCACCTAATTTGTCTCCTCTTATTTGATATTTCCTCATCTCGGTTGGTCAGTCGATTAAACCACTTGTACTCCCCTTACCCAAATATAAAGAGCTTGTAAATTTAGCAGTGAAGCCGTTTTTTTTATATTAAAAAAAATAAGAGGAGAATGCAAACTTTTAACTTGAAATTGGAAAAGAAGGGAAGGTGGTTGTTTGAATTGAAATAGATGACATATCAATGGATAAGCAATATAATTACTTATCAATATATTAGCATTAAAATCCAGTGCAGTCATCAATGAAAGGCGTGGGTGGGTGATAAATTTAATGGTAGTTTTTACTCACTTTTTAATATTAAATGAGTACCATAAGTATTTAAGGAAACAAAATCAAGACAATATGGTGATATTTTAGAATTTGTTTCCTAAATTAATTTTTTATTAGAAATCACTCAATCAAATTACAGAAATTATTTATACTTTATTTTTTTCAATGACTCGAACTTAATCTATAATTTTATGTATATTGCATGTAGCTTATATGTTGGATATAGTTTTATATGAATCTATCCAAGAGAATTGAAATAAAATCTATCAAATTAAAAGTAAACCTCTTATTAATTATGTGGTTATTTTTTAATCAAAGAAATTCAATTTAGAAAACAAATTATATAAACAAATATTACAATTATATCTTGATTTTGTTTCGTTAAATATTTATCATATTCATTCAATATTAAAAAAGTGAACAAATATAATTGTTAATTTTATATTAGTTACTATATACCAAATCATAATGTGAGGAACATTAGACCATCCTAAAATTTATGGTGGGTGAGTCTGAGCAATCAATTCCTTAGATGGAAGTAAAATAAAAGCAAAGGGGGGTGGGTCAAGTCAAGAGCACCAATTTCATTTTTCACCAAAAAAAGCAACACCACCAATTTCATTTTAAGACCATAATGAATAAACGTCATACCTTTTCTATTCCCATTGAACTGAATTTGCTGTCCCAAAATTGAAACTTATATCTCCTAACTTGATTCTACTGGACTCTCTCTCAAGTCGATATCATCGAAATGAAAATAATTTTCCGGGAAAGAGAGATCTGAAGAAAATACCCGAATAGGAATTTGGGTTGAAATTACGAGGTTCAAACTAGGTACCAAGATTTAACTTTAATTGACTTCATCACCCCAGTCCAGACTCATCATTGATTTAATAATAATAATAATAATATAATATTATTATTTAGTAAAAGGAAGGAACATGGAAGGATCTCCATCTCTCTCTCTCTTACAGTCACAGACAAACCATAGTGCCTCACTCATAATTAATAGTAAGGAAAGGAAGAGGGTGAGGGAAAACCATACATAACCACCAAATAAACGCGCACTACTTACTTAGTAGACCGGACCAGATCAGACCATACACGCATTAATCCCCAAGGGTAACCTAACCTAACCTAACCTGCCTTCCTCTCTCTCTCTCTCTCTCCCTCTCCCTCTCCCTCTCCCTCTCCAAACAAAAAAAGAAAAGAGAAGCCCTCAAAACACAGAAAAGGGGGGAGAGGGAAAGGCGGCAGAGGCCGAAGACGAGCAAGGAGGGGTGAGGAGAGGATGAGCCAGGCCTTTGGGCCTCTCCTCCTCCGTAGCCGGCTGTGACATAACCGTAACAGATCGCGTCCTCCCCAAACCCAAATCAGAGAGAGAGAGAGAGAGAGAGAGAGAGAGAGAGATGAGGTGTAAGAAGCACTACCCACACGACCAGACCAGCTCCCTCGGCGTGTGCGCCACCTGCCTCCGCGATCGCCTCTTCTCCCTCGTCCAGGCCCAACTCCTCCTCTCAGCCTCCTCCTCCCCAGCCCCTCCTCCGCCGCCTCCCCTCCTCTTCCCCCGCTCCGTCTCCCCCTACGTCTCCCGCAGGAAGTCCCAGGCCGACCCCCACCCCCACCCCCTCTTCTACAGCACCCCTCAGGTGGGCCCCACCGCCCCACCCGATCATCATCATCCCAAGCCGAAGAAGAACCACCGCCGCCGCCACGGCTCCTTCCTCCTCTCCGGACTCTTCCGCTCCAGATCCGAGAAGCTCGATCCCCGCCCCTCCTGGATCCCCTCCTTCCTCCGCCCCCGCCCCTCCGCCGCCGCCCAACCAGAAGAAGAGGACTGCCGGTGGACGCCGGCGCATGGAAGGAAAGGCGGACACGCGAGGAACTCGTCGGCGGCGTCTACGTCGGGCGGGATGGCGTTTTGCATGAGCCCGCTGGTGTGGGCCAGCCCCCGTCGCCACTGGTCCAACCCCAACGATTCCTCCGAGGGGGCCAGGCCCCGCAACCTCTCCGTGGCGGCGTCGTTTTGCGCCAACCGATCGAGGAAGCTCGCCGATTTAGGGAGGTTCGCTCCCAAGCACTAGATCCATGAGCTTTTCCTTCCTTCCTTCCTTCTCTCCCTCCCATATTATTAAATTAATTAATACTGTCACGCTAATAGTTATTACAATATTGTTGTGGTAAATTACATTACATTACATTACCTGTTGTGGAAAGAAAGAAAGAAAGAACAAAAAGACAAGACAGACAGAGAGAGAGGAAGGGATGACTGGTTGCTTGCTTACTGGTGGTGTTGAGGCTAACCTTTTGGATTTGGATTTGGATTTGGATTTGGGCATGGGTAAATTTTTGTTATTATTTTAACCAGCATCAACTGCGTGGTTAAAGTAAGAGAGACAGAGGGAGGGAGAGGATGGATATTGGCAGTGTACATTAATATTACAATTACCACCCTTACATTATACATACATGGCGTTCACATTTGTTCTGCTTTGCATAGATATTGTTAGTTATTGATTACCAATGGAACAGCTGTTTGGTTGAATGTGTTTTGTTGTCGGTTGGTTGGTTGCTTGTATAGATGGTGATTTTTTCTTAGTTCTTCTTTTGACATCTCTCGTATGTTGTTTGTTTGAGCTTTCGTCGGTCCATTACAATGCTAGTAAGTTATTCGGTGCGGTGCGGTGTGGGAGAGGGGGAGAGGAAGTTTGTATTTCTGCCCGTTGGTTGCTCCTGCAGTGATTGTTTCCGTAGTGGTTGGCGTCGAGTTTGAAACTGAAAAAATAAAAAAAGCTACTTTAGCTAGCAAAGCGGCACGCACTAACATACGAAAATATAATATCATCTCCGAAAAAGATCGATCAATCAGGTGGGTGGTGGTGACCCCCAAACGGCAATGGCATGGAGAGTGATGATTAGTGAGGTGATTTAGCACCTACCACCACCACCACCACCTCCGCATGGTATGTGGGATTATGATTGTGTTCCTCTCCCCCTCCACTGTTATTGCGCTATTTAGATGGGATTTTGAATTACTACAAAGGGGATTGAAAGTAGAACAGCAGGGCAGGGATCAATTATTAATAAGCAGCAATGCAATGGTCAACACATACAAAATTACAAACGCACTCGTTCTCTGCTGTGCCGCCCTCCCGCCTTCCCCCCGACCCGGACGGACATCCATTTTTGGTGGTGTAGTGTTGGAGATGAGATGAGATGAGATGGAGTCAAATTGGGGCATCACATCGATCAACGGAGGGCTTGCAAAGTGGTTGGAGGAATTGATGATGATCCGCAATCGGAATTGGTATAGTGGGGACACAGCTTCCTCCTATTCTTTATTTTCATTACAACAGCTATTGGATTTTGAAGGAAGCACCACCCCTCCCACCACTACCTATCTCCTTATTCCGCAACTTTTTGCATTCGGACTTCTTGCCTTGCATTGTCACTTCGTTACTCTCTTATTAGTTTTCGTGTTTTTGTTTGATGTCCTCGTTCGTATTTTGTTTTGGCTAATTTTTATATTGTAATTTGTTTATATTCCTGTCTGTCTCAAAAAAATAAAAATAAAATCTATGTATAATATATGTGTGCGTGGTTGATTGATAGGAACCTCATCAAGGTCAGGTCAGGTGGCAGAGAGTGAGTTAATGGAGTTGGTTGAGATTAGATGCATGGCTGCTGATTTTGTTGCCCTCCCTCCACGGAACTTGCCCCCTTCCCCCGTTGGTTTGGTGGTCCTCGTTGTTTCAAGCCCCAACTCATTTATTACCTCTTTCGGATTCCACCTTTGACTCACCTTCCTTCGTCTAGTCTAGAGCAACCAAATTTCTTCTCTTTTCGTTCTGTTTTTCCAAATAAAAAAGGAGGAGACAAACGACGTTTCAAAGTCCATCCGACGCTTCGGCTATCAATTTGCGTATTAGTATCAACATTCAACAATGAATGTAGCTAACAAAAAAGATTCGGCTTCAAGCTTTTCCAAGCTAGTTATTTAGTATTACCTTTAAAAGCTACTTGTTTAGAATACTAACTGCCAATTTTTAAATTTTATTCCCATACATACCTCCAATCATAGAGTTATAATGTGCCATTATCGGTTTTATTCAATTGAAACATATTTCTATTGTCAGGATTTGCGGATTCGTTGGACACTTGGGACTATATTCATTTCATTTAAATGCAGTTTAATATATGTTTATATAATATAAGAGGTATTAGGTACATGGGTCGGAGAAATCATTGGCCTGAGTAGATTATTATTTCGTACGGGAGGGCTGGTTGTTCTTCTTTCTATCGATTGTCACGAACGGGAACGGACAGGAATGTTTGGTTTGGGGAGCTAACTTATATGTTGGTTGCGTTTGTTGGTTATCTGTCTGTCCCTGCGCATATCACTAAGAAAATTACTCACATCATTCCGAATTTATTTTGTTTGTCCGTGTGGACAAAGGAAACAATTAATTATGCGATCATAGCAAGAGAAACAACATGGATTCTGTATTATATTTTTACTAAATAAATAAATAAATAGAAACAAATATTTGATACGTGCTAAAGCAAGGCCCCTTCGAGAATACAATAAAAAAATGACTGAATGGTTTCAATTTATGCTGTCCTTTGGGAATTTAGCAAAGTACACCGAATACAACTACATAAGCTATAAAGATAGCATTTGCTTTGCTGTAATAGTAAATAAAAATAATCAGATGAGAAGTGACCAGATTTTAAATCGTAATCACCACAGAAATATACTAATAAAAAATGAACTACGTAATAAATTAATTGGAAATAAACTTCGATGGTGAATTGGGGAGCATGGAATGGGGCCCATTGAGCTGGAAATCAAACAAGAAAAGTAGGGCGCTTCTATGCCCATGAACTGGGAGATGTCAAAGTATTCCATTGACTTTCCAGAAACCCCAAATTTAAATAATCTTCTTGCAAATTCATTCAATTATTCATGCAAAATAAAATGACTAACCAATCTAATTAAATTGAGTTGAACAATAATATTTTCCGAAATGACTCTTTCCAATAACGTAGCATATACGACAAATGTGCAATGGATATATATCCGATAATCCGACTAATGTAAAAAAGAAAGTCTCTTGTGCTGTGCTTAAAGGCAAAGCTAAACAAGTAGATGGGATGGGTGCCTAAAATCAAGGTAATTAGATGTTGACGGAGAGAGAGAGAGAGAGAGAGAGAGAGAGAGAGAGAGAGAGAGAGAGGATCCCTTTTTCCCCGGAAGGTTCCATTCAAAGTCAAAACGATCTTTCTTTCTCGTTCGAAAGTCGAAAGCAACGTGTCATGACTCGGTAGCATCTTATAACTAATTATACGGGTGCCTTTTATTTCTTTCTTTCAAGTGAAGGGTAGTTGATATTTCCTTTCACAAATTGATGATGAGTGCATGTAATTTCGATATCGGTCGTCTGCCCGAAAGTCAGGTTACATTACAAGGGAACTTTCATACAAAAAGTGTTATTATTCACGTAAAATTACAAAAATGATATAATAATTTGTAATTATTAAATTGGTGTTTATGATAGATATCAATATTTTTTTTCGTAGATTGGACAGAGTTACAAAAAAAATTTTAAGAACAAATCACAGAATTTTTTCACCGTGACTTTTTAATTCTTATTCTTCTTCGTTTCCTCATCTTTGGTCACTGATGATGAGTGCCTCTTTGTCATCATCCTCTGTCTGTCCATCCTGCTTGGTTCCTATGTAGGCCAACCTGCTCCGTCAACGCATAGGCACGCTTGTGGATGGAGTTTCGTTCAACGACTTCATTAAGCTTCGTGATCAATGACGATAGAATAGAGAAGAAGATGGTGGGCAAAAAATGGAGGCACGGCGATTCGCAAGGCTACTAATGACGAGCTTGCGAGACTACGACAAGTCGATCCTTACCAATCTCAACTGTTAGTTTGTTGCCGTCGAGGCACGGTCGTGGACGGAGCTTCATTTAACAGCTTTGTAAAACTTCGTGGTCAAGGATGGCAAAACGGAGAAGATGATGGTGACAGAATGTATCAAATAAGAATTTTGAACTTCTAAATTGGAATCAAATTCAAATTAATGTATGAAGACTTTTTGAATGAATCAAATTAAGAATTTTGAAATTCTAAATTGGAATCAAATTCAAATTAATCTCTGAAGAATTTTAGAGTTAGACATTAGGGTTTGAGTTTATATATAACTAGACAAATTGAATTTGATTTTTTTTTAAAAAATTCTAAATGTTGAACGTTACTTAATTCGCCACTGGACATATTAGATTTTTTTGATAAACCAAAATTTCAGTCTCAAATCAAATCTCCAATTCTAACAATGGTTATGGTTACCTATCAACAGTCTTTGGGCCCGGCCCAAGGGCTACCAACCATATCATATATAAACAGTGGCTTAGTTTTTATATAAGTAAGATATTTTTACATAGTAACTACATAATTATGACGCAAATTGGCCAAATTTGATGCTTCTCCTATCACAGATCTGAATGTTGAATTTGAGCACTTTTTCCCTGCGCTAGTGGACACACTTAACTTCAAACAGCAATCATAACATTAACTGGCGGAGAGACAGTTCAACTTCAACTGTTTGGTTATTTCAATTTCTTAAGCATATGCCGTATAATCAAAGTATATAATCCAAACGCAGGACAACTCTCAACTTATCTATAGACAGTTAAATAAACCAATGATGCAACCATCATTTCTTCTTTTGGTCCATCCCTGCAATCATTCACCTCCAAACTACCAACAGAATGAAATGGAAATGAAAATGTGCCGTTATCTGTTGTTACCTTGGGCTGAATAGCTGCTCAAGTGTCAGGAAGCTCACGCATGATTGGTTTCATTAGCATTCTGCTGTGATCTCCTCAGCTTTAGATCGTCGAGATAGTTCTGATAACCGTAGCATCCAAAACCATAAACAGCAAGGAGCATCGCTATTATCTTCACGCCATCCATCTTGTCGTGGAACACTACCACCGCAGCGATGGGAGACACAGCCAACGCGACGGTACTCACAACGTTGGAGAACAGGGAGGACACCACAAATATCAGGCCAACCACACCAACCGAACATATCTGCCAACTCACCGCAGTCCAAACCAGAGTCATGACATAGGACACTCTCCCCTTCCCGAAACCATCCATCTCCCCGTGCAGCGTCTTCCATTCCCCGCTCGCAAACAGGCCCACAACGGCTACGCAGGTCGCAACGAGCGACGTATATATCTGCATCTCCAACACCACGGAGAAAGTCTCCTTCTTTATGATCCTTTGGAAGCAGAGCTGCATGAGCGAGAGCATGAGGGAGTAAATGGCGGAGGCACCGAGCGTGCATAGAAACCCGAGAAAGTATTTCACCCTGGACACTCCGGACGGCCCATCCGAGCCATCGTCAACTGCGATGAGCGCGGCTGAAAACGACAGTACGATCACCGAGCTGAGGATAGGGAAAGTGAACTTCTGGCTGTTAATCAGCAAGGAGAAGACGGCATTGAAAGCGAGCTGGGAAGCGCAGATGAGGGAGTAGGTGGAGGCGGAGAGGTAGAGGAGGCCGGTGGAGTAGAGCATGTTGTCCCCGGCGAGGAGGACGCCGAGGCCGAAGTAGAGCAACACGAGGGTGGAGGCCGATGCGGATGGGGTCGAAGGGGGTGAAGAGGAGGAAGAGGGGAGGAGGAGGAGGGGGAGGAGGAGGAGAGGGAAGGCGGCCGTCTGGACAATGGTGGCCATCCATTTGCTGTTGCCGCCCTGGTCGTAGTAGAATCTGCCGAGTAGGACGGCGGCGGATTGACCAACCACCAGGAACGACACATTGACTCCGACGAGGACCCACCACTGCCACCTGTTCAGCTTCTTCAGCGGAGAACTGCTTGCCCCCGCTGGATCGTTCTCCTTCCCCAATATGGGCTCTTCGTTATCTGCACCAATCCAATTAACATCATCTCCCACCACCCACCAAGATTCGATTCCAAAACGTAAGCTATCTCTTCTAATATAAAAGAATTGCAGACTCCGTAATTAAAAAAGGAGGATAGTAAGTTATCGATTAATTAATTAATTTAATTTAATACCTGTCATCGCCGTGTGTTGCCTGCCTGCCTGCCTGCCTGCCCCTTTTCTTCTCCGGAGGTGGAAGATGTATTCTCCTCCTATGCCGCCGTATGGTATTTTGGCGGAGTCGAAAAAAAGAAAAAAGAAAAGAAAAGAGTGTTGCCCTGAAACGCGTGACTATTAATTAAGTATTAACCTAAAAAGACCAAAAGTATTTCGGGAAAGAAAGATTGACTTTTGAACCAACAGAATCTCTTGGGTTTCACTTTTCATGTGATTCATGCGAGCGAGCGTGTACTTTTGTGAATGTTTGTCTTATTTCAGAGGTAAAAATCTGAAGTGACACAAAAAAGGGGAAGTACTTTTTGGTCTGTTTACAGTGTATCGTATTTTTCATAATCATCCCAAATTATTTGAGTTTTTATCGAACTACTCCGGCAGCTTCCCATCCTCCTATCAGGAGGACTGTCACTGATATTTTTGTCTAACTAACATGGCAAATGAGTGGGCGATTTGACGATGAATCAATTATTGTGTAGCTTAATTGTCAAAACAATCCTACGTTTTTTTTATTGTTTTTAAAAAATGGCAATATCCCTCCTCTAACCCTCGTCTTCATCCAACCTCCTTGCGTCAGTCCAGGTAGAATAGGAAGTTGCCCCAGTTAGCCAAGGGACCGTAGTCTAACAAAAGTTCAAATACATTAAATATGTCTTGATACTTTTTAAACTAGATAGACTGTTTTGACAAAAATGCAATAACACACGGCATGTACTTTTCTTTCGAAAAAGAAAGCCCGAAATCATTCGCCATGTGGGAATTTGTATTAACAATTTCCACGAAGAGGTTCCATTTTTTGTTCCAGAATATGTGCGTGCTTGTTTTAGTACCACGTCTAACAATGCGGAGAATTTGTTCAATAAGTAATCAGCACTAGTAAGACCCATAATCAGAGCAGCGGCAAGTAACAAACAATCGGCATCTTTCCCACGACATTGTCTCGTTTTGGTGGTCTACCAAAATGTGCCTTGCAAAGTCTAGTAATTTCCCTCACTACTCAAACAACTCGTTAACCTGTTTTCAACTTTTTTTTAAGGAAATCATTCAACAACCAAGGCCACACTTATATAATCAAATTCCAATTCTGAGGAGACTTGCAAGACAAATTCTGCAAAAACCTGGGAAAGAAGCCCCCTCGACCTCTTTGCCTGTTGTTGGTCAACAGGCGCATCCTCCTGATTGCTGCTGCGACTGTGACGCATTAGCGTTGGAAGATTTGAGATTGACATCGACCATGTCTTCTTGTTTCGTTGAAGATAGTGTCTCCATTCCCGGCAAGGCAGCCGCAATCTTCCGAAACAGAGCCTAAAAAAAATGAAGCACGGAGGGAGCAAGAGATCTTAGTTCTCGGGATGACTCTTTCACAACACTTTACCATGGAGCAAGCGCGTTTAGGAAAGGCCTACCTTTATATTGAATCCCGCCTTGGCACTAGTTTCAATGAACATCACGTTCAGGTCACGAGCTTTAGCTTCTCCTTCCTCTATCGAGACTTGCCTGTCAACACAAGATTGCCCCGGTGAGCAAAAGGCCAACTGATGTCAACCAAAAGATGGCAAGCAAACCAAGCAAATGCAAAAACCTTTTGTCGACGAGATCAGTTTTATTGCCAACAAGCACAATGATCACATCACTGCCACGCTCGGTGCGGACCTCTTCGATCCACTTGACAGTGTTAAGGAA
>SOPF01031149.1:0-10571 GCA_012979155.1 Hypericum perforatum
ATGATTACAATTAGATACTTGTTCCTCAAGCTGCGATGAGCCTCCTCTTTGGGCTTCACCGTGAACTGGGCCTTCTAGTCCATTGCCAGGATCTCCAATTTCGACTGGATTTCAGGCACTTGCAGCTGTTCCGTCGGTTGTTTGGTACATAGCTGCCATGCCTCAGGACAGTTTAAGTTCTTGGATTAGTCAATAGTCATGTAGGAAGCGCACTTTCTAATTTTTGTGCCACTTGAGTTCAATATTAAGTCCCCTCTCCATTATTTTTACTCCATTTGATATCTAGCCTAATAGACTATTTAATCCAAATTCGAAATGGTTAAAACTTTTTAAACATGACAAATTTATTCCAACTTATGTTTAATGTTGTTGTTCCAACTTATGTTTAATGTTGTTGCAGAACTAGATAATTTAAACTCTTTTTATTGTTGTGTATACTCCTTCAAAGAAAAAAAATAAAAACTATAAATATATTTTACACAAAGGAATAAAAATCAAATAGAATTGTATACTTGTAGAGAAAGATTAATTCACACCTTATATAATAAAAATGAATTTTTTTAAGAAGTAAAATAGATTTTTTTTAAGTAACATAGATCATCAATAGTCTCTATTAGGTGGCTGTTGTGTGGGAACATGAGTCTCATCTAGTTTGTCGTTTCGTGGACTATTATAAGTCATGCCCAAAATAAATGAAATGGGGTCAAGAATTCATTGCAAGAACGTGAAGGAAATTGGTTATAGATTGGCCATAAATGAATAAGTACATGGGATTTTGGCGCGAGCCTTTTGGTCTAAAAAACAATCTAATATTGGGCAAAATAGCCATAGGTACGGTAGTTTGAGTAAATTAATTAACCAGGACAATTTAATATTGGCTAGTCCCTCTTATTTAGTAAATTAAGTGATTAGTCCTTCAACAAAACTTCTGGTCATTTTTTTTGCGATACATTATTTAAAGTGACAAAAATACCTCTAACGCAATCTAAATATTATATTTTCTATTTTAGTTATATAAAAAACCAAAAAAGCCGCAAGCAAAGCAAGCATCCTAGGGTTTAATTAAAAATTGGATTAATAAGGGGTGATCTTCAACCTCAACAATTAACTTAATAACATGTTAGAGCATGATTAATGGTAGCTTCGATAATAGGCTCAATAGCAGGACTGTTAATAGGCTCATCCATAGTAACATAAATATAATCTTCAAAAAAAAATAGTAACATAAATATGACGTTCACCTAAACCAACAAGAACATAAATCAACTCAATTAACTTTACCAACATGGGTGATTTTGTAGGATTTCGGGCAGGTCGGGACAGTACTTTCCCATCTCATCTGCTATATGACGACGGCGTGATCATATTTGGGCAGGCCTCCAAGGCGAACTGCCGCTTAATGCTGCAGATGCTTCAGGACTATGCAGCGACATTGGGTCAGTGTTATAACCCGGCGAAGTCCTGGGTCTATTTCAGCAAGAGCATGCCCACTCGGTAGAGAGGGTGTCTGTTGGACATTCTGGGATCTCAGCAGGTCAGTTACCATTTATCTACCTTAGGATTCCTCTCTTCTGTGAGGTTCCTGCCATGTTTACTTGTAGAGTATTGCTGACACTATCATTAGCAAGTTCTCACGGTGGAAGGATTCCTCGCTGTCTATGGCTGGACTGGTTTGCTTGGTTCAGTCGATCATCCTGGGCTCTCTGACACACTCTATGATAGTTCATCAGTGGTCGGTCTAACTCCTGGAGTAGGTTGATACGTGTATACATAACTTCGTGTGGACATGAGATACTCATCAGCGTGCATCTTGCATCGTGTCATAGGATCGTGTTTGTACCCCGCGGGAGGAAGGCAGACTTGGTCTTTGTTCGATTTGACAGGTGAACCTGGCGTTTCTTAGCCGACTCACTTGGTCCATACTATACGGTGCGACCCGTTACTTAGACTGTATCCAGGATTGGCTGCTCGATCTATCAGACATGACTCCGAGGATGTATATGTGCTCTTCTATTCTACGGGGGGTACATAGTTGCTTGTGTGATATTGTTTGCTCCTCTCGGGTTCTGACAGGAGAGGACTCCTCAACCAATTTCTGTTAAATAATTGGCTGGGGTCTGTGATAGTGGAGCGTGTAAGACTTCTGAAGCACTTGTACCCACTGTGCACCATCCCTGTAGTAGACTACTGGAGGGACGACAGCTGGAGACTGCATATGAGCTTTTATGAGGCCTTCCCAGGTGTGGTTCAGGATATTAGCAGACATTGTCTTGGTCCTCCGGACAGTAACAAGACGGTCTGGATCCATGCCCAAGATGGAGTACTCACCTCTAGAGCTGCCTATGACCACTTTCGCCCTACTCATCTTCTGGTATACTGGGGTTCTTGGATCTGGGATACAGCGATTCTATCACAAAGGTCTATTTTCCTATGGAAGGCCATCCTAGGGGCACTCCATACTACTGATATCATGCTCTGTCAGGATTTCGTGGGTCCGAGTATGTGTTGTATGTGTTTGGCTGATGCGGAGTCACTGGACCATACATTGGTATGTTGTTCGATTACTGATGCTTTCTAGAGGTACGTGTTTGGACTTTTTGAGATGTCGTGGAGGCCATTTATGAGCCCCAATGAGATTATTACAGAGATAATGCAGCAGTAGTTTAGCCCTCAGGTAGGGTTTCTATGGAGAGTGATTATTGTGATAGCTGGATGGCTACAATAGACAGAGTACAATGCGCCCATCTTTTGAGAGTAGTGCAAGAGCTTAGATATGTTACTTACGCTCTTCCATTGCATGTTGAGTGAGGTAGACATTTTTTACTCTAGGGGTTGCTTCTCCTCGTAGAGGGAGCAAGACCTCATTCGAGATCTCTGTATTGTACTGAGGATGGGTCAGGCGTTGCGTATTATCAAGGTTGTCTGGCGTTGTCCTCCTCTAGGCTAGCTCAAGTGCAATACAGATGGCAACTCACTGGGCGCACTGGAATAGGGCCGTTCGGCAGGAGTGTTTTGCACATGCATGGGTTTTATCAAGGGTTGCTTCAGTCACCCTATTTCGAGCTGTTTTGCTTTCGAGATAGATTTCCTAGTAGCTTTCATCGTGGTATAGACTATTTTTGAGCAGGGTTGATACTGCTTCTGGCTGGAGACTGGAAGTCCCGATGGTTGTACATGCTATATCACATGGCTTAGATGCAGATTCATGTTTCTCATAACACCAGGCAGATGATGCACTGACTCACCTCATGGAGGACGGCTGGTGGCCAAGCTTCCCGGCTTCACTCTCCAGATTCATCGACTGCAACATGTCGGGTTAGCCTTTCTACCAATTCGTCCATTTACAAGAGTCTTTCTATTGGTTGATTTCATTAGCAGTCTCGTTTGCCTGCTCTGACTACCAGGCTTGTTGGTTAGCATGGGTTTAACCTTGGTTGTTTTGCCCCACCAGACTACCAACTTTGTTGGTTAGCTGGTGGTGGGTTCTTTGCTCCTCCTCACAGTGAGGACTGTTGGTTAGTAGGAGTGTTATGAGCTTTTGACTACTTTGTATCTCTTTTTTTTTATTTGATGGGAGTTCTTTGAAAAAAAAATTCAATTAACTTTACCAACAAGAACATAAAAACAACAAAATAAATTCAATTGAGATCGAATACCAATTACTTACCAAGTTATATTCACAAGTGTTGTTCAGAACCTAAGAACACAAGTTTGGTTTGCCTTTTTTTAAAAAAATAGAGGAAAGTAAAAGTAAGGCAGCAGAGGCAAGAAATTAATTAAACACTCCTCTATTTGCGGCTTCTTTTATTTTTTCGATTAAAACGGAAATATGATATTTTGGATTGAGCTAGGAGTATTTTTGTTACTTTAAATAACGACTCCCCAGAAAAATGACCGGGATTTGGGTCTAGGGACTCATCACTTGATGTACGAAATAACAAGGACTAGCGGCTAGTCACTAGCCAATACTATGTTGTCCTGATTAATTGATTTCTTCAAACAAGATGACCTATGACTATTTTGCCTTAAATATTTTTGGTCCCTACTTTGGTGTGAACCTTCCTTTTTCATGGATTGTATTTACCTGCGGCTCATGATAATTTGAACTTTTCCCGTATATGTGTTGTGAGAAGACAATGAGGTAGGCAATTTTTTTTTTAATTTTCCTAATTGGTTATGTGAGAATCAAGAAAACAAAATAAGAATTTAAAAGTTACAAGAGAGCATACGGTAATATGCCCAAGGGTCAAATAGAATTTTGCCAATTCTAATCCTAAATCCTAGAATTTTGCTTATAAAAGGAGGTAGGACAAAACCCTAATTAACCAAATGTTAGAAGAAAAAATACAAGAGCCACGGATTGGAGATCACGTTAGTGACAAAATTAGAACACCACGAGATTTTATTGTAAGTGGGTGTAATGTGTTTTATATAACTCAGATTCTATGATATATGGTTCGTGAGCTTAGTACCGAATTAATAATATGGTATCGCCCCCTGCCTTACTGAATTAATTGTGCGCAATAGAATGACCATATTATATTAGGTTAATTGCTTAAGTGGAGAACTGGGTATACCATTTTTATGTGTTATTGAATATGTGAGTACTGGGTTTGGTACAGGATCAACCCATCTTCGACAGCTTCAATTGCTTTTATAAATTCTCTGCACAATAGGGTAGCTAATATAATTGTTGGTATAGAACGACGGACAGAACTTTTATTGCAGGGTATTCTTGGATATATGTTTACTGGGTTGATTTTGGATCTTGTCTGCCTTAATAAAAAATTTAGTTACGCAATGAATTATTTACGCAATAGAATAGTATAATGTTAATTGTTAAATTGCTAGACATAGAATTGCACGTGACAAAATAAATAAAACAGTGGTAGGAATTTGGTAATACGATAACTTGGTGTTGTGATGGAGATACTTATTTGTTTGGAGTTATTTGGTAATCGGCGATTGTAATTGAAACATCCTATTTAGATTAAATGATAGTTATATTTGATATCAGTGAGTGATAATTTCATGATCTTAATTGAAGTGTATTCTATGCGTACATGATTTATCGTTTATGATTTATATTTTGTTATTGAATGATTTGTCTTCTGCAAGTATAAGATCGTCGAATATATATTCGTTGTATTCTGGTATGTGATCTGGATTTTGTTTTGTCTGTTCTGGTCGGGTTATCTCGGTGTTACTGTGCCCGTAGAGTATTCTGTGTTTTCATACTCTATGTGAACACCGGAGATATCTGTGTCCTATGGTGAGACAATCCTTTTCATTTCTGTGTTTTTAGTGTGAAGGATAGATCTTCTATGTACCCACATGTTAAGCCCAATTGTCATACTCCGGATTTCGTCTATGATCTGTATTCTGAATTAGGAGTCTCTAATTTTTGAAATAAGATAGGATTGCTATTCATATCTGACGTGAATGTTCGTATTTGATTCTGACTTAATGAGTTGCGTAAACTCACCAAAATACTTATTTTGTTTCAGATACGACGGGGAGTAACCGGGCTGAGAGCTAAGGGCAAGGACATACATTTCATTTTTATTTTGTTAGCATTAAATCGTACCCTGTTTGTTAAAACTTGTTTTGGTTTGACTAATAGGATTCATTAAAGGCTACACTTTATTTGTGCAATAAGATGTCTAGCGGAGATAATTAATCTGCGACGGTTGTCATGCCTTTATTTCTGGGGCATGACAGGTTAACTGTAATCCATGTCATCTTAGCCTTTTGGTTGCATGTCACCATGTTTTTTCCACGTAGTGCCGGAATCTCCAACTTGGTGCCCGGAAAACAAATACAAGGCATTTCTTCGGGTATTTTTATTTAGACCTCATATGGATCCCACCTTGCCTATACGTGTGAGCTATACTATTTTTAAGTATTTTTTAAAGTACAACTGTTCACAAAAATTACAAAAATGGTATTAAAAAAATTTTTAATTACCAAATTAGTGTGCAAGTACGATATCAATATTTTTTTCCGTAACTTGGATGAAGTCACGAAAAAAAATCCGTGTCTTGGTCACTTATGAATTTTTTTTCATGATTTGTTTTTTAGTTTTTTTTTAATTTGTGAGCCTTCACTTGGTAATGTGGAAATTTTTGAAATGCAATATCTTGGTACTCGAGTGTTCGAATCAAAAAAATGTTTAATGCACATAATTTTTTGAGATCTACGCATGACAGTTCATCGATATTTTGACCCTTAAAATCCCTTATTTTTGGAGAAAAATATGTTTTTAGGATCGAACAACATTTTTGTGAAATAATTTACTACGATTTAAGTTGTATTTCAATGTGATTTATTGGGGTATATTCTGAATTTGTGCATATAATAGGACCATGAAATCAATTCTCTATTAAAAATTTTATTATTTTTGTAAAATACTCGACATGTCTATGAACATTCAAAATTGGTTAAGCAATTTCTTTAATCTGCAGATCAATTCAACATTAAGAGTATTCTCGTCTTCAATTAAACAATTTTTTAAATATATAGATCAAAAAAATTTTAAAAAATTAAAAACAATTAATTTTTGAATTTTTAAAATAAAAAATAAAAAATAAGTCATTGAAAAAAAACATGACTTGGTCACTCACGAGTTTGTTTTCTGTGACTACCAAATTAATTTATTTTGGTACCACTTTCATAAATAACCATGAAATATAACATTTTTTTAAAGAAAAATAACACCGTTTTTGAGCTCAGTTAAGGCCCTCTTTTTCTGCCAGGAGGTACGATGTGAAGCACGTGAAGTTGCCAGTGTACCGGATGATAGATATATTTTGTTTTGTAGCTCATTCCACAAATAATAAACTACATCTGGCACCTATAAATAGATTTCTCTGATATTTTTATATTATCTGATATTCCGAGTCTCGATTGTTGTTGACCCTGAAAGGCTCTCAAGGACATGGAAGCGTTCATGGTCATTAGGCCTGGCAATGGAATGCTTGTTTCGAGGATTCTCGTGGTGTTGGTTCTTGCTGCTTGTATGCCTCAACGAGCCTTTGGTCGGGCTGCCGATGGAAGTGTTCCTTGTTCGAGACTGAGCGTACTTAACTTCGGAGCTGACTTCACCGATTACTGGAGCTCTCCTATGTGTGCCTCCGATCTGCAGCCACGTGATGAAGGTCTCCCCTTGGATCTTGCCTCCTCTTTCCATCCTCCTGCCTCCGATGGTCTGTCATCCGATCAAACAACAAAACGCAGGGAACATGCCTCCTCTTTATATCCTTCTGAATCCGATCAGCAAGCACGTGGTAAAGGTCCCCGGGATCCTCCTCCTCGCTCCTGTCAGGTTAAAGTGATGGACGAAAAGGAGCCTCAACAACAAGGCACTCTGGACCTCCGGTATTAGATTAACCCCCTCGAGGTCCTTGCTCCCACTTTGGTGTGAACCTTCCTTCTTCATGGATTGTCCTTACCAGCCGCTAATGAAAATTTGAACTTTTCCCGTGTACGTGTTGTGAGAGAATAATTAATGCTCATCTTGAGATGATGATCAATGGATGATGCTGTGCTCGTGTGAGAAAGGAAAGGAAGTGTTTGTGTTCCCTATCTTATTTGGGATAATAACCTTAGAATAATAAGAACATCTGATGTTTCGGTCTCACTTTGCTCTTTCCTTTTTTTTTCAGCAATTTGATAAACTTTGTTTTTTGTTGAAGAACAAAATAATCTCGACTTTGGGTAGGACGAAACCGTCTCCGATCGTTGCCTTCTGGGGCAGACCTGGTTGGTTCTCGCGTGGGTTGAATGCAGTCAAGTCAGTCTCAATTTTAGTGATTGATCTCAACCTAGTGATCAGTCCGGTCTGGTCTGGTTTTCACTAACAAGAACATGTGAATTATCAACTCTCATCTCATTTCTCTTGATTTCTTCATTAAATATGTTTTATTTGATGACATCCAAAGATAGCACACCAGCCGGAGTAGAGTTACTAATAGTCACGACTAAGGTATTCCAATTATCTGGCAAAGAACTCAATAGAAATAAAGTCTGCAACTCATCATCAAGACAAATTTTCATGGTAGTTAACTTGTTAATAATATCCTGAAAGTCACTAAGGTGCTCAGAAATAGACTCCACTTTTCAACTTCAAATTCACAAGTTTCTTAATCAAAGAAGCTTTATTATGAGTAGTCTTCCATTCATAAAGACCTTCCAATTTCTTTCACAAATCATATGGATCAGACTCTTGTGACACATGGTTGAAAATGCTTATATCAACCCATTGCCTAATAGACCCCAAAGCCTTTCTTTTCAACTTTATCCATTCTTTCTCTTCCATTTGCTCTGGTTTGGATGACTTAGAAACACTACCATCAGAATTGATGACATTTTCCATTGGATCATACAAGTCCTTGCAATATAACATATCTTCTATCATAGGTCTCCAAATAGAATAATTAGATGATGTCAATTTTACCATCAAATTTCTACTACCACCCAACTCCATAATGTGACAAATTAAACTCCGGCTCTGATACCAAGTTGTAGGGATCTAAATCAACAAAAACGAGAGGAAATAAAGCACGATGAGCACACATAATTTTTACGTGGAAAACCTTTCGATGTGAAGGATAAAAAACTATGGGATCTTTCTAGGAGTCCACCCTTACTTCTCTAACTGATAAATGAGGGTAAAATAACCCAAATCAGTCTACACGGATTCACAACCCACCAACAATCACTAAGAACAATAAGAGATCAAAATAGCACAAGAAAGTGTAAAAATCACCCAAAACTGCACGTCTATTTGAGCAGAGTTTCTGACCAAACCAGAGCTCACGAGAACAATCCGACCATTCAAAATAAAGCCCTTGATGTCATGAACAAGTAGTCAAAATTTCAGTGAAATCCGACAATGAGAAGATCTCTAACCGTAGAGCTGACCGAAACTGTGCAAAGGAGTCCAAAAATCAGAAATCCTCTCTGTTTTCTTTTTCATGTGTGTCTGCCACGACTTCTCACCTACACACCTGATATTTTACATTTTAAAAAAACTTTTATTGAAAGCCCAAAACCCAATATGGGCTGGACCCATAACACTACATTAGGCGTGCAATCTTCAAGTAATGGGTTGATTAGAAGCATTGTTTTAAAAAATGTAGTCTCACTGGTGGTCGAGCTGGTCGGACCGTGAATCGGACCCATGGGCGGTCTATTTTTGGTCAATAAACCGCTCTCTAGGTGAACTGCCCTATTTTCGGTTAGACTGCCCGGTTCTCGATCGGATCGGGGGTGGTTCACCCAGAAAATTTTAAAAAATTAATAATTTTATCTTTGATTTGAGATGATCTATTTATATAGATACTTTATTTAGTGTATTTTATAGAAATTAGTATGTTTATATGTTATTATTAGTTTATTACATAAATTATTTACCTATTGACATTTATATATAATTCAAAATATTGCAAAAGAATAAAAGAAAAAAAATCCGGCCTAACCAATGGTTGGACCGACTGACCCAGAGATCGGACCCAATTCTAGGTCGATCTCCGGGTCGTTTTTGAAAATAATGATTAGAAGTCACTCATTTTTCTCGAATTCTTGCTCATGAGCAGACCGAATTAATAAGACTCTGTACACAACAACAACAACAACAACAACAATAATAATAATAATAATAATAATAATAATAATAATAATAATAATACAGCTGGAACTAGCAAGAAATTGGTCGATGTACTCAATAAACCAAGAGAGGAGGAACGAACAAATCAAGGAACAAAACAGTTGTCACAGGGTAACAACAAAAAAGAGAGAAAGAAGATGGATGATGAATCAGGCGATGGAACCAGGCCGAAGCATATTGACGATGGAAAGATTGATGGCGGTGAGCTGGAAGACATCGTAGTTGCGGAAGGTTAGGGGGGAGACGGCGCCTTGCTTGTCCTTGAAGCCATCCTCGCAGGTTGTGGAAGCGTCCATGACAGCGCTCAACTTGATGTTGGCGTCGTCATAGCGCTTGAACCTGTAGTCGCGGATGGCCTCCTTGAGGGTGGGGATGGCGTCGTAGTAGAGCTCGAAGCAGTCCTCGAGGCAGGAGATGATGAAGGGGTCCTTGGAGTAGTTGGTCTGGAGGAGGATCCTGACGTGGTGCGCTGTGTGGGAGATATTGTTGCGGGTGAGCTTGAGGGACAGCGAGCCCAGCTGGCGGAGGTTGTGGGCGCATTGGCTGTTGGGTGCGGCCTCTAGGCTGGCCACGCAGAAGCGGTAGTTCACGTTAGGGTCCATCCGTGCACATTTGGTGCACGTATCACGGGTCAGGTTATGCAGGGATGCGGCCTCGGAGACCTGCAGGATGATGAGCAGGGTAACCGCTGCCACGAAGAACAGAAGCCTCATCGGGTTTCTTCCCTTAAGAATTGGATTTTCCAAAGCTTGTGTGTTTAGGGGATGGGGTGTGTATAAATGTTGTTTAAGTAGGCACATTATAAATAAATAAGTAAATATATAAATGGAAGATGCGTGGTGGTGGTTAGAGGGGGAGAGTTACGTGCGTGATTGGTATCCCGCTTTTACAAGTTTGGAGCTGA
>SOPF01031218.1:0-29696 GCA_012979155.1 Hypericum perforatum
GGGAAGGGTAAACCTCGCATAGATACCAGGGAAGGGGAAGATAAACCGTCTATTTTATATTTTTTTAATTAAGGGGTTAACACCCGAAGCTACCCCTCTTGTATTCTGGGCCCTTAGACTTAATTATGTGATTTTTTCAATTGAATGGATGTTAATGAATTGATGCTCCTCTGTACGGTGAAGGAGGCATGTAGTCTTTTTGCACTGAATTAAAACACTTAACTTTTCATATACGACACGGAAATAAATACGAGTCATAATTTCAAGTTTTTAGGATATTGAACTCTTCGGAATCTCGCTTAAATTGTCTATTGCTTAACTAAGTGACTACAACACTGTTTTAGGAAAAACTTATATCTTTAATCCAACATGTATATTGTGTAAATTGTGGTAGTATTGCACGTGATATACAATTCTTCTTGTGGAAGTATAATGATTTGAAAATTTGACGCTCAATGACTAATGCTCGATTGCTTTTGAAGTCAATTTAGCAATAATATGCATAAACCTTATAGCCCCGTTCGGGCAGCAGCCCACAAATCCATCAAAAGATTGATAATTGATACTTGTTTCCGGGTACGTAATAGTTGCGGTGGTCTAATTCCTCGTCTGAATTATCTCAAATATATTTCCAAATCACCTGGATTAGTTTCAGGGGATCCCTAATAAAAGTTTCTTTTACATCCGTCCAAGAGCCTTTTTTTCCAATTGGGTTGCTGATAGTTCAACACCCTCCAAATAAAGAGACCCTGATAAAACACAATTGTAACTTTCCTCGCCATTTCATTACTCGTGTAAAAGCCTTCATTTATTTCACTTGAGCAGTGGAATAATATATTAATTATTTGCCTCATTATTAATTCCAAAATAAACCAGTACGCATAAGAGCGATAAATAAATGTTATTATTAGTAGACTAATAGTACAGAGTCAGCAATTGTCGTTTGTCATTTTGATTTTGTTTAACTTTTTATTTTTAATCTGATGATTTCACTTTCGTCATTGTATTCTCCTTTTAAATTGTGTGACTAAAGTTGACGGATTTGATGAGAATTAGTAAGGAATGTAATTTTTAACGGGTAGTAAATATCATGCAACTTTGAAGACTTTTTTTATGAGTAATTGTTTTAAGTTTTTTATAACCGAGTTGTGCTAAAGAAATAATATACCTATAAAAAATAATGAAACCCCGTGGCTGCCACAGTTTTAGGAAGCATGCACGAGAAGCCCGGGAGAAAGTTAGATAGGAGGAAGGGTCGTTGAGTTATGTGCAGGCCAAAATAAAATTGAACTTCTTTTACATCTCACAGTCCTACCTATTGATTTTTAACACCACATATACCAAATATAGTCAACCTGCTAATTAAAATATCTAGATTTTGTTAATCAAATCATAAAATATATAGATTTACTATATATAATTATGTAAATAGAAAAAATATTACTATTCTTAATATTTAGCTTTCAAAATCGAATATCACATACCGTATTAAAAGATAATTTTTTAAATAAAGTTTTTATTTATAAATAGATTATATTTAACAAGAATACATTATAAAATAGAAAATAATCACACTTGTTATTTTTTACACCCTAGTGCGACGTGCCAACAAGCACATGTGGCCTAAAAATAAAAATTATTCTAATTCGTTAATTTTTAATTAGGTGTGGCACAGGCGTTACTCTTTCGGCTAAGCTTCTATGTTAACTACGGTCATTACTCGACTCAATATTAACGTCTCTGGTCACTTTCAGAAATTTTATTACTCTAATGACGTCTTTTTTATTCAAATTAAGTAGTTCAAAATTATTCAAGGTCCTTCAAAAATAGTTCATATCGTCAATTACCAATTGGACGAATTCTATTGGTATGCTTATCTCATTTGCTAATGCGAATTAGTTCAAGTAGTTAGAAATTTACATTCAATTAATAATATTTTGAGTTCATTCTCAAAAAATTATTGAAAGAGTTGTACCTAGATATAGTTCTACAATGTCTAACTTTGGAAATTAATTTTTTTATAAAAAAAATTGTCCCCTTAAATTTAGCAAAATATAAAAGTCGGCCTACATCTGAGTTACTTAGCCAACTACTCTCCTTTAAAAAGGCAACCAAAATTTCCCGGCTCCGTGTGCTCATTTCTTAGAGCATCACTAGCTACTCTCTATCTCTCTCTCTCTACGATTTTTCCCCTTCTTCCACCTTCCACCCTCGGATCGCCGGCCATTAATTCACATCATCGAATACATATATTCATGTGTTTTTCGAGGTTAATCTGAAAATTGGAGGGTACAAACAGAGAAGAAGGTGGGAAGAAGATGGGGAGGGCTCCTTGTTGCTCGAAGGTGGGCTTGCACAGAGGACCATGGACACCAAGAGAAGACACATTGCTTACCAAGTATATTCAATCCCATGGGGAAGGACATTGGAGGTCTTTGCCTAAAAATGCTGGTAACTTTCATTCATACATACTGCTCTTTCAGTTTTTTATTAATTAGAAAGATACATTTATTTACCTATTTAGTCGACTAATGTAATTTCTATTTGAACTATACTTCAAAGTATACAAGTTAATTTAAATTAAATTTTACTCAGTTTATATATAAACATTAATCAATTTAGCTTATACGTAGATATAAGTTAGTATAGAACACTCAAACACTAAACTTTAAATTTATACTTAACCAACGAAAACTTTAAACTTATACGACCTTAGTATACTGACATGATTAATCCTTTAAAATTAATAAAAATTTCCAACAAATTTGATTAAGATTTTTGAGTGAAGGTGAAACCTTATGTGAGGGCGGATACAAATACATACGTGGCTTAATTTACTCCGTCATTTAGTTGGCGGTGCGTAGTTCAATTTCTTCTCGAATGAATGAAGAAAAAGGCAACTATAAGATTTTACCCGAAATAAAGGTAGCCAGTTATTGATGTTCGTCACATTCTCAAAATCCGTACAGTAATAGTGTTTGTCGAGTGAACACTGCTGTGATTTCACTTTCACTTGTTTTCTCCACTTTTTCGAAGGTTCTTTGTCCTTTATACTTATGGAAAATTAGTTGGCAATTTTTTTTATGTCTCACTAATGTGGGATGTATTTTTTTTATTGCAAATTCTATAAGCGGCCATGACGACCAACCTTGCGCTGCGGGTGGTCTATGATTCTCACTTGTTGGCTACAGAGTTTTATATCGTCCCGTTGGGGGTCGGGACGCATGCTTTTTTTTTTCTTCTGGTTTTCCAAATACGTATTAGTTTTTTGACACCGGTGAAAATATGATAAAAAGAATTGACCACACGATATAATCCTTTGAACTTTATTTATGGTTTCATATAATAAAACGTGGATGAATCATTTTTTATAAGTAGAGTTTTATTATGTTCTATAAGTATTTACAAGTATACAACCTCAGATGTTTAGATTTGCAACGTAAGCTGATCAATCATTCTCTTTGTTTACCGATGATCAATCATTTTAACTAGACGAACCTCTCAATCCTTCTATTATATTTACTCTCGCTTCTTGAGTTCTTGTATTTTCTAAAATCTACCCATTGATAAAATAAGCTAATCGATGTTGAAAGCAGGTCACTTATCAAAAAATGTTGAAAGTAGGTATGTTTTCCTTATATTTTTTATTGGCTCAGATTTATGATGCATAGCTAGCTTTTTTTTCATATCAACTTGCATTATAATTATTGGTCAATTAATTCTGATCATATTATATATTAAACAAATTTATATAATTTTTATGCGTTTGAAAATAACTAAGGTTGTCTACGTAACAAGTTTCCAGCCCCAATTTGACAAAGCCGGTAGGTGAGAGATGGGAAAATATTTATATACTGTAACGTGGGCTCATTGGCATTCACTTGAACCAACAAACCAAAACAAGAATACGACTAGTTTTAATGTGTCCATTGTAAGACATTATTGACATATCAAGTGTCCCACGTCATTTAATAATATCGTACTAGCTTTTGTCCTCATTCAAGAGAAGTTGTCACAAAATTTCTTCTTCTTCTTCTTCTTTCCTAAATGTACTCATCGAAAAAGGACAATAAATAAATTTATGCACGGAATTTATTAACTGTAGGGCTCCTAAGATGTGGGAAGAGCTGTAGGCTGAGGTGGATGAATTATCTAAGGCCAGACATCAAGCGAGGGAACATAACTCCCGACGAGGACGACCTCATCATCCGGATGCACTCCCTGCTTGGTAACCGGTGGTCCCTGATCGCCGGCCGACTTCCGGGTCGAACCGATAACGAGATCAAGAACTATTGGAATACCCACCTTAGCAAGAAGCTTAAAAGCCAGGGCATTGACCCTAACACCCACAAGAAGTTGTCAGATGATGATGAACCAACGAATAAGCAAGAGCCTAATAATAAGAAGGGGAAAAATGGCACCAATAGTACACAGAAGAAAAAGAAAAGGAAGAGCAAAGAGAAGATAGTGGAGCCCTTAAAGCCTAAGGTCCACCTCCCCAAGCCGGTTCGCCTGTCGTTGCCTAGGAACGACAGCTTCGAGTGCCACACATTCAATAGTATTGTCTCGTCGAGCCAAGAAGGAGCCGATACCGATAATGCTAATAATAATGATGACGATAATCATCTTAGCAATGATGATCATGTGATTAGTGGGGTAAATTTCCTTGTTGGGGATGATCAAGACTTGGTCAACGGGTCGGATGATGTGTCGTGCCACTTGATTAGTGTCCCTCCGGGGAACAACTTGGAGAAGCTTTACGAAGAGTACTGGCAGCTGTTGAAGCCGTACGACGATCAGGGACAAATGTTGGATATCTTTGGAGAATCTTTGTTGATGTGATGAAATTAATTACGTGCAAGTTATCAAGAGTGATTGCTTTGAGAGTAATGATGATTAGTTAAATGATTAGCTAGCTAGAGTCAGAAAGATAAAATAAAGTAAGAGGGTGAATGCATGTTAAAAGAGAAATTTCTTAATTTGTATGTTTGTGTTATGTAAGATGGATGATCGATGTACCTTTAATTTTTTTTGTGAAAAATGTGTAAGATGGTCAAGTAGACTATAAATACTGATTAGTTAGCTAGTATTCTACTCGATATAATAAAATAAATTCAAGCTCATTAAGGTCATAAAAGATAACAAAATTTTCTCTACCAAATTCAACTATTAATTTGGAGTAATTTCTATTAGAATATTTTCATATGTAACCCAAAACTTATGAAAATGAGTGGGTGAATCATCCATTTTTATAAGCTAATTTAATGCACCTAATAATTCAGATATAATATTTTCTTTAACACATCCTATTAAACGAAGCAAACTGAACTAAAATTTGTACGGACTTTATTATTTTTCGTATATTTAAATGAGAATCATGCGAGTACAACGAATTATGAACTTTATATTGAGCACGATACCAGTCGCTTTGATATCATATTAAAATTTTCATATTTAATCAAAGTTTTAAGAATATGAGAAAGTGAATCATCCACACTTATAAATTAGTTCAACTCATTTAATAATTTTGATGTTTAAACTCTCCGCCTATGATAGAATATCGTGGTGTTTTTTTTGTAAAATAAATTATAACTATCGTTACATGTATCTTCAATTAGACCCCGTTAAGTTATGCTACGATTATGTTATCATGTAAAATGTGTGTTGGTATTGTATGATGAGTAAGACGCGTGATGCATGCTTGGAACGTAATTATCATTTTTAAGGAGATTTGGATCTTAATTTTTGTTTGTACTACTTGGGTGGTTTGGGTCGTAATTAGATATCACGTGTTTATCTGAAAGTCACAACGTGGACTCGGTAAGAGTCTTGGGTTAACTAGCATTTCTCCCATATAATAAAAATTGACGTTGAAAAAGATTGTGGCAGCGAATTATGGGGGACCGGTCACCTTCTGGTTTCTTCTGCACTTTATTTCCGCGTTGGAAATCATCCACCATGCATGCAAAACACGAGAAGAAACCTGCCTAGTGCCTACTATATCGGTGGGAAATAACTACAATAGTTTTTTTTCAACAAAAATTAGTTTAAGTACAATAACTTTTGCATATAGAAGTTGTACTCTCACAATATATTAAAACTCTCTTACGATAAAATTTAATTATTTTTTTTACATCGACCTCGTCCTTTCTCATCGTTACTTCGAACTCCCTCTTTTTAGTCATTTTCCATATAAAAAAAAGAAACCAAATTGAAATTAAGATGGGTAAATGCAATTGGGGTAGTAAACAACTTGAACTTGTACGATAAAGTGGGCATTCTTTTTTACATTAGATCCAGCAATTTTATTGCTTATGAGTATTGTCTTTTGCCGCATGCCAGGATATCTGGCTAATCATTTGAATACTCAATCCCGAAGGTCGAGAGAGTTGTACTTTAATATCACATGTGATCACTTCTATTTCCGATTAATCTAGAGTTAGTTCAATTGTTAGGTAATTTGGTTTATTTTTATTTCCGATCACTTGTATTCACAAAAAGAATTCCGTCGATGGTTTACTTTTGCTAGTTTCCTAATTGCGATAGAAGGCATGGATCGGCGTTAGAAAAACAATTTGTCTCGTTGGGTGGAAGAGACAAAAGTCGTTATGAATATACTGAGAGAGTTCAATTATTAGTGAACTCCTCGAATGGTCAAATTTATAGAGTTAGATGACCGCGTGACGAACGTCTTTTCCATAATTTGGTAGATGAGTTCTCTCAGTAATTTTAAGGTTATTTCGTCCGTTTATTATACCTTTTCTAAATTTATGTTTTATTTTACAACTATCAAACTTTATTCAAAATACATATTATTTACATTTTAAATATTAAACTCGGTATGGAAATATCAGTTGTATATACCATTTTTTAGAAGGTGTTCTTTTTTTGTTGAGAAGGAAAGTTGTACATACCATGATGTCTTAATAAAAACTATATTTCAAAAAAAAAATTGACCTTAATATCTCTTTATCTTTCACAAAAAAAAATTCAATGTTTACTTAAATGAATTTAATTTTGTTACCATTATACCAGTTCTTATTGATTCGGATGATTATACAATGACTGTCATACATGTAAATGGGCAAATTTCAGTTTAGTACATTGTGATTAATGCATATTAACTTTCGTACTATGCAATTTAAACTTGTAATAAACAATGACATACGATTGACAATGTGGTGATACACACTTAGTACTACTTAGTTTAGTCTGGATTGTCCGTCTACATCGAATATGCCGTGTCAGCCTTCGCGTCCACAATTTTGGAGGCGACTGGGTGCAGACGATTTTCAATTTTAGTTTTTTTTTTTTAGAAATAGTTATAAAAAAAAGTGTTGTGTATTTTGTATCTGGAGGCGCCATTCCAATTAGGGGTGAGCATACGGATAATCCGAATCCGAACTATCCGAATTCGAGATTATCCGAATTATCCGAATCACATATTTTACTATCCGAATCCGAATAATGAATTATCCGAATCCGAATATCCGAACTTTTTTCGGATTCGGATTCGGATAATCCGAATTATCCGAAAAACTAAAAAAAAATAAAAATATTAATAAAACATATGGATAATCCGAATTAATTTTTTCAAATGTATATAAAATCGGATAATTCGGATATCCGAATTAATTTTTTAAATATCCGAATCCAAATCCGAATTTAAAAGTTCGGATAATCCGAATCCGAATCCAAACTCAAAATTATCCGAATCCAAAAAAAATTTCAGATTCGAATTCGGACAACAGATATCGAACAATTTGCTCACCCCTAATTCCAATCCCATAGGAGGCATCACGAGCATGGTTTTAAAAAACGCGGTCCGACCGGCGGTTGGGCCGGTCGGACCGCCAATCGCCCTTGTGAACGTCCCGTCTTTGTGCAAAAAAACGCTTTCCGGGCGAGCCGGACTAAAAACGTTCGAACCGGACGGCTGGTAAGAAAAACGGGACGCCTAAAGTCCGGTCGAACTGCCTGGGCACGATTTAACCTAAAAAATGTAAAAAACCCAGCCCGAAACCTGGTTGCTCCTCACCCAATCGGCCAATCCTCCTCTCTGGGTCTCTCTCCGCCTCTCATCCTTCGCAAAATTTCCCCTAAAATTTTATTCTCCTCACCCAATCGGCCAATCCTCCCTCTCTAATTGCTCCTCACCCAATCATCCAATCTCCGATCATTTCAAGTTCGCTGGTTGCCGACCTGATAGCGGATGGCCTCGATTCGGCGGGCTGCGAACTCAGGCGTGTTGGTGTAGAAACGGTCGGACTAGGAAGAAACCATCTCCCTTAGTAAGCTTTCTAAGCTTTTTAGGTGATTGCGCAAGTCAATCACGAGCACTAATCCCCTGGAATAGTCACGAGAACAAAGCCCACCAGCCTGTAAGAAACGGGACGCCCAAAAATTTGTTCTTGATTCCGATTCCGATGAGATGGTAGAAGTGTGACTGATTTATGGTTAATGAGTCTATGTTTGGCAAGTATTGAATCTGTGACTAATTTATGCTTATTGAATATGTGAATTTTTATGGTTATCTGAGCACTTGCCTTTGTGATGAATTTGAAGAGCTTTGTAGGATGTCCTTTTCGATGGTGAAATTAGACATTAGATGGCATGCAGTAGCTTTAAAGTTCTTGAGTTTGAAACCTTTTAATAGTTTACTTGTGGGTGTGCAGACTTTCTGCAGTTGGTATTGCAATTTGGAATGATTATGATGTTTGCTTGTGCATTTCCTATGGCCTTCGCCCTTGCAGCCGTGGTATGCTCTTCCTGTGACATTCTTTTTACTATTATTTCCATTATTAATCACTGTGAAAATTCTTCCGGTCCGACCGGCATCTGGACCGGCTGGGCCGGCCGACCCGGAGGTCGGACCAAAATCCGGCTCGACCTCCGGGTCGTTTTTTAAAACCTTGATCACGAGTCCAAGTTCTGTACCAACAAATTGAATAATGCAAGAAGAGGCTAAGTTCTACCAAGTTGCAACTTGGGCCCACAGAAATAAACGCGAGCACGGGCCGCACTTGGCCCACGTTAATAAAAAATTGAACTTTCGTAGCCATCCGTCTTTTACGGAAACAATCTTTAGGAATTTTATGAATCTAATAATTCATATAGTTTTAGTTACATTGGCCATATTAACAGTTATAGATATTTTTTATAGTCTCCCAATTTTGAACACGATTAAACAGTACTTCCGATTTCTGGAGCAAACTTGGGCGCTAATACACCAGGAGTGGAAAATGTGGGCAAGGAAAATACGAAATCATCAATTAAAAAAAACTGTATATTTTATATTCCTATGAAATGATCCAATAATTAAATCAAGTCTCTTAACCAATAATTCACCAGCATACATGTAACTGTTTATTTTAATAAGTACAAATTAACATTTCTTATTCGACAACTATTTTCACACCAATATCTTCACACTTAAAAATAATATTAATCAAATTATTTAGGGAAAAGTTCACTTTAGTACCTTGTTGTTTCACGGTTTGACACTTAGCACTCTGTGTTTCCAAAATAACCAAAAATGACTCTGAGGTTTCAAAAGGACCTCACAGGCAACTCCCCACGTGCCCGGAATCAAAACTACACCGTTTTTTTTTCATGTGGCATGCCAACTCGCCAAAAATTGGACCCCGGCTTTGCTGAATTGTCATGGTAAAAAAATTACAAAACAATGCAGATCTAAATTACATTTTCAGTCAAGTTAGGGTTCAGAACTCCCTAATTCCTCTTCCCTAATCCACTATTTTTCCTATGTGTTTGATGCCTCTCCCGAGATACGTGTCCCGAGTTTACTCCATCATATGTGCCTTCATGCCTATTTTATAACGAGTTCATCTGGGAGCCGACGCGGGAGGTCGAGGAGGGGTTGGGGTGGTGGAAGGGTAGCGTAGGAGTGGAGGAGCTTGAAGAAAGAGGTGGTCGAGTAGTTAGGGCGGTTGGATTTTGAGGGGGAGGATAGTTATTTGAAAATTAATAATTGGTATTGTTTACAAAAAATAGAAATCGAGACACGTTAGCAAAATTGGTAAAAAAATCCCAGTTGGAATGCCACGCACTCGACAAAACGACATAGTTTTAATTCCAGGCAGGTGGGGAGTTGCCCGTGAGGTCCTTTTGAAACCTCAGGGTCATTTCTGGTGATTTTGGAAACATAGGGGGCTAAGTGTCAAACCGTGAAACCACAAGGTACTAAAGTGAAATTTTCCCAATTATTTAAAATTATCATTTACCAATATCTTTAATGGGTAAATTACATCTGACCATTTTTGGTTTGGTGTATTTAACAACGACACTCCTATTATTCGCAAATCGATTTAAAAACCCCTTAAGTTTAGAGAATTACGTTGATTCCGGCGTGAGAGAGTGAATAGTATAAATTCTCCAAAATAAAGTTTTTTTAATCGATTTGCAAATGACAGGAGAACCAGCGTTAAGTACACCAAACCACAAAGGGCCAATTGTAATTTATATATTATATTGGAAACGAGTATCAATAACTAATAACGGCTTCAAACTACTTTACCCGCGCCCACACCGACACGGCGAACGACGCACACAGAAGAGAAGGCAAGGAGTAGGAGAGGGATGGGAACGGCGCCGTCGTGGAAGCAGTTGGTAATAGGGGCATTAGAGTCAAATTCCCATCTCAAGCACTCTTCCTACTTCCAGCTCGTACCCATCTCTCTCTTAACTTCCTCTTCAACCTTCCATTTCCCTTTTATTTTATTTTATTTTTTATCTGCTAATTTTAATTTTCTCCGGGTTCCAGGCGACGACCGGACTAAATGGACGGCCTTCTAATCGAACTGTCGTTTTCAGGTCCCGCTTCTTCCTTAATTTTCCCTAATTTGTGGATTTTTTTTCGGGGGGGTTTAATTGTTAAATTCTTTGGGGTTTAGGGGATTTGAAGAGAACAGCGATAGGATTCGAATCAATACCGACCTCCGAACTCGCAAGGTTCCCCCTTTTAACTAACCCTAATTGCGCTTGATTGTTTCTCTTTCAGTCTTTTGGAGGTTTAATAGTTGATTGGTTCTTTAATGATGCAGATTGAAGAGCTTAAGATCAGTCCGTTTGCTGAGGTAAGCCATAATAGAGAGAATCTACGGTGATCAAGCGTTGGAACCCTAAGTTTCGTCATGTTTGTTTGTTCAGATATGTTGGTACTTCACTGACTCGTGGGAGCAGTTCCGGATCAGCGGAAGGGTGGATGTTATCGATGAGTCGAACCCCGATCCTGTGAAATTGCAGGTTCGAGATTCAACCCTTGGTGATCGCATTGATTATTATTTTTTCTTCTGTCTGAGTGGTTTGCGTTGCTGTTCGTTAGGGTTTTATATTTAGGTGAGGCTTCAGCTCTGTGAGCTACATGTAATGGTACTGGTTTGGTTATATAAGATACATATATGTTCTAACGAACAGATTCGGGTTGCTAGCTAGTAATTCAGATGAGTTCCTGTGTTTTCAAGTGATGCATCTATTGTAGGTAGCAATTTTTCGATGCCTATTCCAATTAAAATTCAGTAGGAGGTTGTTTCCATTTGGCATCAGAATTTTTGACATGAGGGCTGAAAGCATGGACTTGGAATTTCTGAACAAACAAGACATATAACACGTTGGATTTGTGTCCATTGAAATATCTGGTTTGTAGATATATTCTAGCCTGTTTAAATGTTGATACTGAGAAAGGCTTCTATCCTAGCTAACCAACCAACCAAGGAACGCTTCTTATGGCGTCACCTTAGGCTATTTAGATTAAGCTAGTCCTTAAGGAAGCATATGCATAAAGTTGGCATTCTTTGGAAACTTGAGGATTATTCTTTACTATGTTTGCGAGACATTGCAGTTAAAATCAATGATACCTCTGAACTGTGTGCTTTTCAATATGCTTTGCCTGGTGTACTTACTCTACTATCTAATTTGAATTGATAAAGCAAAGGGAGAAATCCTGGTTTGATAGTTCCTTGAGGTCAAGAATGCAGTATTTGGGGCCCTCACCAGGTCTTCCTTGTCTGACTGAGCAACCTCTCAACGACGCCAAACTGGATACTTCTTCAGGGCCGGTTGCTGCATTCTGTCTGCTGGTTCTGGATCCTGACCAGGTTTCATAGTTCTCTTTAATCTTGAACACATATCATTGAGTACCGATGAATACGCGTCCCTTTACATCATCAATCTGCATCATCTCACAGGTTGATTACTTGAACTTGAAGAGCAACCAGAGGATAATGTATACCGTCAAGCACGGCGCAACAGGAGAAAAGCAGTGGAATTCAGAGAGAATCACTCCATAATCACTGCTCGACAAGAAAATGCATTATTCTCCCAAATATTTCAATTTTTACTGATGAGAGTAGAAGAATCTTCAGGATAACGCATTATGCAAGGTAACTCAGCTTAGTATTGTATTAAGAAGTTAATTCTACCGTCATACCAACAGTACAGCGTTTTGCCATCTTTAACAAGGCGTGCAAATACCTTTCCGGCATCCCAGACAAAGCATCTTGCCCAAATGAGTATCCCAACCCAGTGTCTGAAAGAGACTAGAAAGTTGCAGCAAACCAAAAGAATAAACTTAGGCAGGTGACTTCAGTTTCCTTCTTTGAGGCTGTGGAATACTCATTTGAGCAAGATGCCTTTTTTGGGAGGCACAAATTCTTCTTCCTTGTGTTATTCACTGTCTCTGTTCAATTTGCCTTTATATTCACATGAAAGCGTTTCTACCTACCCCTAGTGTTTGAGAGGTGGTTGTACCAAAGTTTATTTTTGGTTCTTTAGCTCAGAGGTTATTTCTATTCTTATAATAGTGGTTCCTTAGGGCTGTTAGCTGGACATCCTTTTCCCCTAAAATATGTACCTAGGAAGTTGAAAGCGTCGTTTAATAATTCTCATCTCCAAACTGTTGGAATGGTTTAGTTCGACACTGAAAAGGAGAATGATTCTCATCTCTAACGCAGAAGAATAGTTGAGATTACAGAAATTTTCATAGCTTACTCGAAAAAACAATATGTTTCCATTTTATAAACCAAATCATCTTTATCTGTAATTTTCATTGTTAGATAGTCTCCTACATATTCCCAAACTATCATCGGCTTAGGATAATTAGTTTTGATATCATAGATAAATTTTTATATCTAACCAAAACCTTAAACTAAATCCTGCAACATTATAAACTAATTTATCTTACTTGCAAATTTCGATGATAGATATTTTCCAACAAAGTACAACTACAATTCCACCAAGGTTAAACATGTGGTTGTGATGATTATAGCTGTACTTGTGTGTGATTATATTGATGGGTTTATTTTCTTACCAGTTCTTTAATCTCTCTGAGTCATAATCATTCTTTTGGATATCGCAACCTGTGTCCTGACCTGAGAACCGGTTGGGAAAAATGCGTTCATACGATCCTTAGTCCTTTCTTTTGTTGATCTTTTCTTCACTTTACCTCTTTCTGATCCAACTTGTGGTACCCTTTTCGGGTCATTTTAGTCTTTAGAGGAGACACAGCCAGCGATTGCAAGAGAGGTACTGCAAGATCTGGGCTCCAAGAGATTTTTGTTTAGATCTGGGCTCCAAGAGTTTTTTGTTTTGTTTTTTAAGTCAAATACACAATCGGGATGTTTTTAGAAATTGCTCTTCAAACTGTAAATCTATGTCTCATTTCACTTTAACCAATCCTAATTGGTACGAGTGCAACCGTGTTTGATGTAGCTGGATCCGATCAATTGCATCTACAATAAATTTGAGGTACATATCATTCCTCGGCACTTCGTGGTACGTTGGTAGCTAGGACCGTGGTGGTTACATAAATTTGGAAAAGCCATCTGCCTTTCAAAGGAAGACTATATTCTTGGCCACAGAATAGGGTGGTTCCGTTACCGACCTCAAGGCTCAACACAGTATAGATCAAATATTTATAACAATTAAAATAATTTTAACTAAAAACGTCACATGAATTAATTAGAGGTAAATAGATAAATATGTATTACATTAGTTTCCAACAAAATAGGTGAACATTAGCTACTATGGAATCATTTTCGACTGAGATTGGTACCTCTAATCGATATTACTAAATCAACCGTAGTGCAATCAATCACAGTCAACATTATTTTGTCTCTTGCTTTATGCAGGTCTTTTCCCAAACAACATAACCTTCCAAACAAATTTTTATGGAACACGATTATATATATTGAGAGATTTTACATGATATTTCGCGGGACTACTTTCGAGGAAAAAAATGAAACCTTGAAGACATGTAAATTGGTGTGCACATACATTATGCTGAAAAATCTTTGCCGGAAATAAAACACAGTCAATTAACATCTAGTTAAAAATATAAGGGAAAATTAGGCTAAGACCCCTGTATTTTGGAAATTCAACCGTTTTAGTCCCTATTGTTTCAAAACTACTCTTTCAGTCCCTACTATGCAAAATAACATAGACGTTTAGTCCCTAGCGAGTCAACTGCTTGATGTCAGCAGTCAACATAAAAAATTTTAAGACCATGATACCCTTCTTTTAAATCTAACTCAACCCGATTCGACCCAACCTAACCACCCATGACTCAACCCGACTCGATCAACCCAGCCAACCGTGTCTTCCCGGCGCCCAACCCAACCCTTCATATTTAAAACAAGCTAAACTAAAGATAATAAAATAAAAGATTAAGGAGCTAATTCAACCAACCGCTAATTTGGTTCCAACGCTTGGGGATGTCGGCTAGGAGCAACGAAGGCTTCGTCTTTCAGCTTGTGCACAGAAGTTGATGGAGAAATATAGCCACTGGTAGGTGTCAGAACATTCTTGGCCTGTGTCGTCTTGATTAGTCTGGTTCTTAAGTATCTGGGATAATTAAATAGGTGGTTTTTGTTCCAAATAATTTACCAAGTTCGTCAAATGAAGGCCATAAATTCACTTGCTCTTTCGTTTTCCTTTGAAACATGTAGTAAAAACTCTTATTAAGCTCAGTAAGATGGCTTCTTTTATAAGCAGAGAGCGAACGAAAATTAGAAAAAGAAGGTTCCTTTAGTGCTTATACAAGAATTAAAGGAAACCCAGTTTAGGTTGGTTGGTATTTTAATTAATTTGAACGGGGAGAATCGGCTCACTCATCGGAGGGGTTCTCTTCTGTTTCGTTTTGGATCAGAAAAAAGACGTCAGCGAAGGGGATGGTGTGATTATTGGAACGCTAAGCGGTTTTGTGCTCAAACGGACTTGGACGGGCTTCGCCGGCACTGGCGAGAGCTCTTGGAAGGTGAAGAGATGAACAATGCACTGAGAATCGAGGACGTAGAGGTTAGGGTTTTCCTAGACCTCGTACGCTACCTGGAGGAGGGACTCCGAGGAAAGGAGGAAGAACCCGAGCTTCTCCGGGATCGGGTTGGGCACCGTCGTTGGGAAAGACACGGCCGACTGGGTTGATCAAGTCGGGTTGAGTCATGGGCAGTCAGGTCGGGTCGAGTTGGGTTGAGTTAGATTTAAAAGAAGGGTATAATGGTCTTAAAAAAATTTATGTTGACTGCTGACATCAGCAGTTGACTCGATAGGGACTAAACGTCTATGTTATTGTGCATAGTAGGGACTGAAAGAGTAGTTTTGAAACAGTAGGGACTAAAACAGTTGAATTGCCAAAGTACAGGGGTCTTAGCCTAATTTTCCCAAAATATAATGGTATACAAAGATATATTTTACTTAAAAACACCATACCAACAAAAAATACATTTTTAGAGTAAAAAAATACCTGGTTCCAGAGTATACTCGCTCTTTACTCTTGGCCAAAACCTCAGTTGCTTCTTGATTTCTGCAGAAAAAGCCATTACGCATTTCGCACGTCTGAAAGAAAATGAACAGACACAAAAGTGAAAAATCTATTTGATAGCCATGAAGACAAATCAAGTGGCATGGTATGATCCTGGTCACCGGACATCTACGCCTACAAGCCGCCGTGGAACTCTACAATAGCACAAGGGAACCAAACTACCAGAGATAGAAGTCATAGCTCACCTGAGATGAGAGATCTTTGTACCACGGAGATGGTTTATACTTTCTGTCAACGGAATCTGAAGCTTATATGAATAAGCCATCCATGACACTGCATTACCCAGCTGGCATTAGTTCAACACGTTACCGTAATCTAACAAATCGAGATTCTTTTCCTAAGATTCATCAGAGACACGAAAAAATTAAGCAGTGGTCATTCTAGATAGATTTCAAAGCTTCATCCAATCACAGCTATCAATCATTCTCAGTACTCAGTACACCTTCTCCACAAACTTTGAAATCAGAGATATAGCTAAATGCCTGACACATACATGTTGGGGCTAAAATAATCATAAATCAGAAAGACGTCCATTGACAGATACCATTTAAGGTTCTCCGGAAGCAGTAGCAGTGGAATGGGAATAACTCGCACCAAAACGGACATCAATCTGAGGCAGGTCACACCACTGTATTTAGTTTAGTGCTCATCCCTGCATTCCAGTGGTATAACTACAGTGCATAAAGTTAACAATTACCATATAATCCTGGTTGTGCCAATTATGCTCTTAACTTCTGCGACACTGCAACTCGAGGATCCCGGAGATTCAGAGAGCTAGAAGAAATACAGATAAACCCATCCATTGAAAAAAGAGAGGTTTGTCCGGTGAATGCGCACACAGCTATGGAATCGCGCACAAGCAAAGACATGTCAAGAAATGCAGCCATTTTTGTTGAAATCAGTTAAAATGGCACAAGCAACTAACCATATTAGACAGCACGATGACGCAAAACAACACACGATCATCTCATTACTCTATCCCAACGATAGAGCATTCCACCACACCGGACACTAACGAACTACATTCCAGTGTCAACTACTAAGCCACAAACTACTCAAGGACCGTTGGCCGAAGCATAAAACAAGAACCCCAAAGCTAGCAACAATTGATCAACCCAAAAAGCACAGATAGCGGATTAGGTTACAATCTATACGCCATCAAATTTCAAAATTAACGGATTAGGTTACAAATCTATAAAGCTAGCGACAGATGATCAACACAACACAGGTAAGAGGCAAACAAAATGGAAAAACGTCAACAAGGCGCATCATTCGCTAATTACTCGAACACGAACTTCTAATTACAAATTACATGAGAGGATTCAGGCCGGAGGGGGATCGTGGACGGTGGAGGAGGGAGGAAGGTTGGAGAGGATGAGTGGGCCGTCGCCGGCGGAATCGTCTTCGTCGGGGTCGGCGGTGTTGAGAGTGATGCAGGAGCAGCGCTCGAGGGAAGCGAAGAAGGCCGACGCCACGCTCGCCCCCACCCAGTTCGCCGCCCGATCCAGCTTCTCGCACGTCATGAAGCTGCAGCTGCTGTTCCCGGCTCCGCCGCTCGCCGTCGCCGTCGCCGCCGCCTCCATCGGACTATCTGTTTTGGTTCGTCGTTGACTACGAGGTACGGTGGGGTTCGGGGTGCAAAGAGTGAATTCAGGTGAGGGCGGTTATGTGTTCTACGTTACACAGGTCATCTTCTATTGGGCTGGGCGGCTGGGCCCCAAGGTTTTTTTTTTTATAAATAAAATCTTTATATTAAATATCAAGGTAAATTACATAAGTACAAATAGTTAATTTATCGAACCAGATCATATTAACTATTTTCTGGCATGAAAAAGAATGATAAAAGTATTAATAAATTGGGGGCACTCCCAGAAATAATTTATATTTTACTTCAGAATAGCAATAAATCTATCCCTACTGAGGAGTTAGTTACGACACAAATGAGTTTTCTTACACTGAACAACTCCGATTAAATTATATCAATTTTCATGATAATTTTGGGAAAGGAGGGACTTACGCCGTCATGTATCTTCATACTTATTACATAGGAATGAATTCATACGTTGCAACTAACCCCGCGGCGAATCATTTATAGCGTAATTGGGACAATCGCTAGGGGAGAACTTGAAACCGTAAAAACCAACAAACCACCCCTCGATAATTTTTCGAACCGTCGTATAAATGGTTAAATGGGTTGATTTCAAACCGATACCGATACTCGTACGGTGTGGGGCGAGTTTAGTTGTAAACCGCCCTGCGACACCGCGAAACCGATATATATTATATATATGTATAATATATACATCAATCATCCAAAAACCTCCCGGAACCTCACGATCCCAAATTAAAACCTAGATGGCCTCTCACAATTAAAAAACTCACGACCATCTGTCCGTCTCACAAGAGCCCTCGACCTTGATATTTGAAGCTTGGGCTTATAGAAATGCTTGATATTTTAAGGCTGAACTTGATTTTTTTAAGATTAATTTGCAGTGTCAAACCGAACCACGAAACCAGTAACCCGATGGTTTAAAAATTAACATTTTAAATTCTTCGGTTCGTTGTCAAAAACCACACCGCCCCGATTAAAGGCCTAACAATCGTCAGGTGGTGCACCATATATCTAAAGGTCTCTTTGACAAGTTATTTGCTAAATAGTAAATACATCATTGAACTGTTTTATTATTATATTGCACAATGTAACCATTGAGCGCATCTAGTGTAGTGGTATCATAGTACCCTCCCACGGTACTGACCGGGGTTCGATTCCCCGGATGCGCAATGCCTTTTATTCAGGCCCTTCCCTCTCTTCAAGATTTTTTTTTAATCGGTTTTGTCCGGTGGATTAAATCTACCGCGCTTAGATCTCTCTGTTTCATTTGTTCAAAATGATCCAACCTCAATCAGAAAAGAAAGATGATCCAATCCAATCTCTGACATGTTCTTGTTTGTATTGGACCCTCACGACTACTCATTGAAAAACGCTAGGGAATTCTCGAGGTTCGCAACTTATTCACAAAAGAATTAAGCAATCAGTCTCCGAGGGGGAACTGCATCGCCTGTTCTTAGTTGCTTGAACAATCCACACCATTATAGAAAATTTATATGGTTGTGGATTTCTGTTTCTCCATCTTTCAATCTTGTTGATGTCAAAACGAGTTGCATCGGGCGAGCTTTGTCTTGGCTATCTTCTTGTCCTCATCCAGGGAGACCATGAGAAGGTTGGAAGGATTCTCCACCATCATCTTCGCCACCAAATAGCCAGCAATGCTCCACGTCTGGTGCTTCCTTGCTTGCTTCCCCACATACCGTCCTGTCTTCCCGTCGTAGTACTCGGGCCAGCCGTCCTTGGACAAGCGCTGCTCCGCCAGCTCGATTGCCCGCTTCGCAATCTGTGGCCTTCCTGTCTTGATGCATGCCGCTGTGAGCAACCATAGCAGCACTGCCAACCAGAGATTGCAGTCGGTAACTCCATTATGGTAACTCGACGATCACCGAAAGAAGAAACCTCGACGATCAAGTGACACTAACCTGGCCAAGACCCGCCATTATGGTAACTCCACCTTGTGTTCTTCGGGTCACATCCGGTGACGCTCATCCACTCGTGCCCTTCCAGTGCTGGGTATGCAATCTTCAGTGGCATCTCCCCTATTAAGTCCTCCCACCTTTCCTCGACCAGATCCATGATGGCGGTGGACTGTTCAGGTGTCGTTAGGCAACTCAGTATGGCAATGCAGTTCCCTACCAGGAACCACCTGAAGTCCATGCGAGCCGGGCTGACATTGCCAATTAGGTAACCTCCTCTTAAGGGCACGAAATCGAAAACCCAATCAGGAATAGACTCTGGATTTACGTTGAACTTGTTCACCGCTGTGTGTGAATACTCCTCAGTCTTGTAGCGGTATATGTTATTCAGTTGGGTGAAATCCAGCCAGTAGTAGTTCTGGATGTGAAAGCTGAGAGCTGTGATCCGCTTCTCGATACGCTCGATCAACTCCTTGTTACCGCTGAGTTCTGGTGTTAACATCTGCGTTGCACTCCTCAATGCGAAAAAGAAAAGAGCCTGGATTTCAATGGGATAGCCATATACTCCCTGTTCCGGAATTTCAAGAGAGGTTAATGCTACAAATGGTAATCATCTTAGCATAATGTTCAATGTATGTTAATGTCAGTAACCTGACTGGCGAAAGAAAGATTATTAAACAATCTTCGGTTTGCCATATGTAACTAGAACATTATATCACATTCAGAACTACTACTACTACTTGGATTGTACTCTGCTAAATTACATATACCATTACAAGACCTATGAATACTCCTGCAGTCAACAAGTTTAACGTCAACACAAGTCCACATGCTTGATTGGATCATCTCTACTGAAAATAAAGATTGCCAAAAATATTCAAAGAGAAAGCATACCATTCTGCGGTCGATCATACTGCAACCGTCGGCACAGAGAAGTGTCGGGAAGGTGTCAAAGCCATCCGAGAGGCAAAGATTGAGTATCAATCTCATCCCCTTTTGAACATCAGGGCGTTCCACCAGCGTGTGATCGTGCGTGCACTTCCAATACGAGCGGAGCAGTATGATCCACCAGAATCCGGAGTCGACAGGCGCCACTCTTCCTATCGCACTGCCACCAAAATCCGCGATCAAGGTCTCCTTCTTGCGGTACGAGTCATAGACGATCTTGAAACTGGCAGGCATGACACCCTCTCCAAGAGTGAACCTATCTATCCTCTTCTCCCATCCCTGCAACTGGAGGGTCTTCTCCAGGAAGTTCCTCACTATATCAGACTCTTTTTCGTTCTTCATCAGACAAGCCAGAGCGCTTGGAACGAAGTCCCTGACAAAAACCTGCAACAGCGAAGAAGAGTAATCATTGAAATGAAGATGCATCAAATTAATAATTAACTCACATCCAGCAGTCCCTGACTTGCGAAATTCGATAAGCTCGGAAATCGTTTTTAAAGAAAAATATTTTAGTACAAAATAAAAAAAAAATTGGAATCGTGAATATTATTGTTATTATTTTTGTATCTTATCACTCTTATCATTTCAGATATAGTACGTGCCTCTTGATGATCGGTTCATGATCTAGCGCAACCAGTAGAGTAATTGCACAACATTTTTAATTTAATTTAATTTAATTACTCGAGCAGTTTATATCATGAAGAGAATTATAACAAACATATTTAGAAACCTCCGTTTATGATATTAAATATTTTTCATTTTATTTTATTAATTTTAATCGTCCAATGACTGTCCTGAGCAATAAGTACTTGAAAGTTGATTATGGAATATTAAATAATTAGGTCTCCTAATTACCAGAAAATTAAAATAATGATGTTAAATAAATAACCTGGTTATAGTTCAACGCATCGGCGCTGGGGTCCAGAGCGGCCAGGGTGCCGACGGGGACGTCCCTTATTTTGACGTAAGACTTCTTTAGCATCTCCCACGCTTCTTCTACCATCGCCGCACTCTCCCCGTTCCCGTGCTGGTTTCCGCCGCTATCGGCCCCTCCGCCGCCGCCGGCGCACAGCTCGAATCCCTCGGGGATCGTTCCCTGCACGCTCGCACTCATCTTCACTGTCAGCATCGGGAAAGTATCGTTCTCCCCGCCGATGCTCTGCGATCTCCTCGGCGGCCTCAACGCCCCCGCAGGAGCCGAGGACGATGATTTCTGTTCGTCTTCCTTCGCCGCTGGCGGAGCCTCCGGCTTCTCCGGCGTCGCCTCGGCTTCGGAATCCGACGCCATGTGCACGAGCACGAAGCTCTCGTTAACGGAACAAGACCTCTCCTGGTTGACGGTTTCTTGCGGATCTTGCTTGATACTATCAGCTTCGAGCTCGATGTAGCCCGGGGAAATCTCGGGAGAAGGTGGAGGAGTTGTAAGGAAGTGTACTTCCACCGGAGAGATGCTCGGAACGAGCGACGAGTTAAGTCCGCCGTTGACGGGGAAGACGAACTCGTCCGTCGTCGTCATCGTCGTCGGAGGAGGAGGAGGAGGAGACTTCGCAGTTTCTCCCAAGGGTTCTTGCATCAAGAGATCTCTTAGCGAAGATGACATTCTGGAAGTTTCTGAAACGTCACCGACTTAGTGTGATTGTTGTGGAGAGAGGAAGAGGGAAGGATCGGTGAGGAGAGGAGAGGAGCGGAGCTCGGGGGTGGTGCGTTTTGTGTGCGTTGGTTCTGTTTCTGTTTTGACGGTTGGAGAGGGGGAAATTTCAATTCATCCAGTTGGGAGCTTCGGTTTTCGATATAGGTCCGGGGTTGGGTTGATTTACACAGATGCCATTGTAAAATCACGCGAGTGCTTCTGTGCTGGAAGTTTGTTTTGGTTAGTCATATCCAGTTTTGGTTTTTTTTTATCAGATAATTGTTTTTCATTTTTGCTAAAAATAATTATTGATCTAACAATTTCTATAAAATAAGAAAATTTTATTATCATTCTAATTTGATCGTGGCTAATGAGCTTGGACTTCAGAGATTGGGGAATTTGGGTAAGGGTAGTATGGGAAACACATATGTTTGATTTGCTCATGAGGCGGGAGAGATGTAACGTATTGAAGGGAAGCGAAATGAACCAGGTGTAGACGAAATTCATTAAAAAAAAAGATGAATTTCATTATCGGGAAATATATGCAAAGTATATTATTCAATAGCCACTCGCCAATTTTTTTTTTTTTAAGATAAGCTCTATAAGTAAGCTTTTTTCTATGAATTATTTACGGTTGGAAGATTTATATGCAACAATAATATTCAATTATAAATTAGTTGTTATGTTCCTAAGCATCCCATAAAAGTAAAACGACAAGATAACCATTAATTTTTTATATATTAAAAAGTGGTACACATTTTCGGAATCGAAAGATAGAAATTTTGTTGATACTTGTACTTAATAAATACTTTAACGTGACTCTTTTGGTAATTTATAATTGACCACAAAACCTGCTCGAAGGAATGTACATTCACAAGATGTAGCTAAATCATACTGGCCCATGTCGCTCTATAATAAACTTTTGTTTCGTACACGTTGCACTTGAATTGTGTATCACATAAAAAGTTTCTTGTGATGTTAATTATCTTACAAAACTCACATATTTGACCAAGCATTTAATGTCACAGTATTTTCAAAAAATCTAATTTAAAACTTTTTATGTAAGATAGAACAAATTTTTCGTAATTAATTTAAGTATTTGTTGACAAAAAAATTGTATATTTAGTCTACATATTTAACTATATCTATGTTAGATGCTTTTTATCCTTCCAAATACGCCATAATTGGTAGATATTTTTTGCAAATATGAGTGTGGTAAAAGGTCTTGCTAGTAGTTCTGTTTTTTTTGTAATGGAGAAACAAACCCTAATATATAATTACGAAAGAAAACACAATTACATTGTATTTGTAACCTCATTATCATGTTGACCATTGTTACTTCTATATAACGTGAAATCCCCTCTTTTCGAAGTTATTGTCGCCTGCTCAATAAATATCTTTTTTGTGGGATCCTCTGGTGGTTAGCAAGTTTGTTGATAGTATACATAACTCATCATCAAAGTACTAAATACATGTAACTTTAAAAAAAAATTAAAATGCTTGTCAAAAAATATGTACACCTTGTTGATAGAGTAGTATAATAAAATTATTTACAATTTTCACCTTCTTGATAGAGGAGTATAATAAAATTATTTAAAATTTTCACGAAATATTATATTTATCCCTCCACTTGTAACACATACATGTTTTGCACTTGTAATACATATATTGTCTCGAGATTTGATTGACTATTTTCATTGATTAATATGAATTTTTTCGAACATATTTTGTATTTGCTCAAACATAATCTTAAAATTTCTTAAGACTAAGTATGATTAGTCTTTAAAGTTATTTAAATATATTTGTCAAGAATGAGGTATTTGATACGGATAGTAGCAATTAAATGATATATCACAATCAAATTATATTTAGTCAAATAGTAGAAGACAATCATGAGACATCCAAGGATTCACATCCTAGTAGGTGTAATCTTAATATAAACAACCGACCTTTCAAAAAATAATTGAGATATCACAATTAGTCTCTGAACCTGATTTGAATCGTACACTTCGCTTAATTTGTACACGCCTGTGCTCTTAGGAATAATGGTTGCGGAGAATTTTGTAATTAGACGATAAGTTTATAATTTTGGAAAATATTATTTGAAATATTTTATCAGAAAAATGACTAGAAATCTGGTCGAGGAACAGATCAGTTAGTTTATGAAATAATGACTAGACACCTTGTCCTTGTCAATTATTTTTCAAACAGTAAGAACTTTTTAGCCTATGTAATATATTCCCTTATGCCGATTAATTACTTTGGTATTTAACAGCATCATTTTGAAGGAAAAAAACTCCTCCTGATCCTGCCTTTATATGCTGGTTTAAGTTTTGCCGAGTGACCATTTGGTCCAGTGGTATTATTCCCACCCATGTGGGGTGAAGTCCAGGGTTCGACTCCTGGCATGAGCATTTGTGATCTAATAGAATAGAGCATTTCTGATGTAATAGAATAGGATTTAGAATAAGATCTCAAAAAAAAATAGTTTTAAAAAATAACATAATATATAAAAAAGGGAGAATATAGAACCAAGTTGATAAATTAACGGATGATAAGTTCTCACTATATAATTTTTTGAATTATATCGATAATAACAAAAAATTCGTATTTTACTATTTTATGGTAATGAATTTAGTTTAATTATTGAAATTAGAAAGTTGATAACCAAAAAAATACTTAAGTTATCTAAAAATACTTAATTTTTTTTGAGGGAAAAACACACACATTATATTATAAACGAGATTACAAGGCGATACAGAAAGATCGCAAGCACAAGAAAGGAAAGTCGATCAAAAATTGAAACCGATCCAACAAGTGCAAGAAGGCACAGGACGGAGGCGAAGGACGATCGAAAAGGTCCGAAGACCATCGATCGAAGCGAAATCTGCCGAAACGAAGTTCTAAAATACTTAATTTTTGAAGGGCATGTACTTGGCCCTTTTTTTATTAATACATCGAGGCTTTGCTCCTCCACTTCCAAAGGAAAAAAGATAACCTATATCAATAATCCTTCAAGAAACGGAAGACGGCGGTGACGAAGAGGAAACGGTCACCTCCCGCTTCCATACCGGCGACCAGAGAACGAGATCTCGTAACCAGCTGATGGATTTCGTGTCACTGTTCCTCCCTTTCTTCGTCCTGAAGCTGGTAATGAAGCTAAAGCACCCAAACTCCTCCATCTTCACGTCCCTTTTCCACGCCACCGTCACACAATCCCCGGACCATCCTCGTCGTTGATTCCCCTCCCCTGTCATCATCTCCGTTAAGGCCCACGATTTCTCTTTCCGTCACCGCTCACCGTTCAGTTCGCGCGATCTATTTTGGCAGGGCCAAGCAAAAGTCCTAACCCTAAATTACCCTGAATTCAAGCCACGTGGTCTAGGGTTTTCCGATTAATCCCCAATTCGACTCGGGCTTGCAGGTGCAGGAACTTCTGTTCTTTATTTGTTGCCCTTTTTTTTAATCTGTATTATTATTTTTGTTGTTTCTGGATCGTATTACTATTTTAGTTCTTTTTTACCATTTGTGGTGAAGAATGTGGAAAGTATTGCCGATTGTAGAAACTAATTACTGTACTTTTGGATTTGACAGAAGGTAGAAAATGAATTATCCCCTGGCTTGAAGGAGTTACTAGTAGCCGAATATTGGGTAATGTGTGCCTCGGGCTTTTGTCTTCGGGAATGTGTCGATCGTTTGGAAGATTAGATCTTGATGATTAATATTGCCAGCATTGTTAGCGCGGGTCTGCTGCTATGCTCCAAGCAACCTGTAGCGTGGACGAGCTGGAGGCGCAGCAGAGATTTCGCAGAATTGATCTGGGTTGTGAGTATTCCCTGCAGATGTAGAAGAAGTGCATCCTTGAGTGCTGATGAGTGATGATCCACTGTAAAACTCAGCTGTCGGCATTTGGGCTCTGTTTAATTGCAGATGCATGGAGGCTTTTGCAGCACGAGGAAATAAAACTTCGCTGCTGGATTCCTTGGTGCATGACATAATACATATACTTCGCCAGATCGGGCAACTCAGCCGCCTGATGTTGGCTCGAAGAAGATCAGCTCACTCGAGATAATACTTACACCTCCATGCCGCATTGATAGGTTCTTTTGTACAGGATTGGTAATGCCAAGGGTTCATCCTTGTTCGGGTTAGGAGGTCGGACTTTCGGTCAATCGTGCAAGCGTTGTTGTAATCGTCTGCTGCAGATTGATTATTTTCACACAATTGATGTAACGTAATCATCAAGCAGGCTAAAATTATTTCCATTTCAGCATTTGCTTGCACCTAGCTCGTTTCCTCAACACGCAACACCTTTTCTTTATGAAAGGAAAATATCACGAAAGTCGTCCTGTTGGTATTTAGCGAGAGTGGATCTGGTGCAGGTTGCGCGTGTCCAGCACCATGCTGGACACGCAGATTCGGTGGTTGGAACACCCGGATTCGATGGTTGGGTTTTTGATTCGATGGTTTGTACGTATGTATGATTCGATGGTTTATATATTATGATTCGATGGTATGGCATGCTCGATTCAATGGTATAAAATGTCTCATTCAATGGTTTGACATCCGATGTGATTCGATAATTTATATATTGTGATTCGATGGTATGGTATGTTTGATTCAATGGTATAAAATGTCTGATTCAATGGTTTGTATATTGAGATTCGATGGTATGGTATGCATGATTCAACAATATAAAATTCTGATTCGATGGTTTATATATTGTGATTCGATGGTATGGTATGGATGATTCGATGGTATAAAATGTCTGATTCAATGGTTCGATGGTATAAAATATCTGATTCAATGGTATGCATGATTCAATAGTTTATATATTGTGATTCGATGGTATGGTATGCATGATTCGATGGTATAAAATGTCTGATTCGATGGTATAAAATGTCTGATTCGATGTTTTATATATTGTCGAATCACAATATACAAACTATTGAATCGGATATCAAACCATTGAATGAGACATTTTATACCACCGAATCACAACACACCATACCATTGAATCACAACACACCATACAATCGAATCAGACATACATACAACCATCGAATCAAAAACCCAACCATCGAATCCGGGTGTTTCAACCACCGAATCCGCGTGTCCAGCATGGTGCTGGACACGCGCGATCTGCACCAAATCCAAACTCGTATTTAGCAGGCGTCCGTTTAATAATATTGTCATGTTCATTACCACGAAATCGATATAATTAAATACGTAGAAACCATACACTTTTCTGTTCCAAAACTCAAGCTCCAGCAACCTATCTAAAGCTCAACTTCAATATCCTGCATTAATAATAAATAGTTCAGCAGTAAAACTATTCTAAGTTAATTATAAATTACGGAATTACATACGTTAAAATCAATTACACCGGTGTCCGTGAGTAGAGAAAGTCGTTAAAAACAGCAATGGATTCCTTAAAATGCAATTAATTAAATAAATTAAGTTTATTCGCAGCACGCCGTTACAATAAACAGATCTCGTCACTTATCTTATATTTAATATTTTTCAGTTGTCACTCTTCTCCCTCCCTTTCTCTCTCTCCCCGCCAAAAGAACAATATGGCGGCGACGATCTCGCCGGCCCAACCCCCACCCGCTCCTATCAACCCGATCGAACATCTCCCGCTCGCACTCGTCGGGTCCGACGCCGTACCGCCCGCCCCCACCCGGTCCACCTCCACCATCGACTGGCTACCGGACTTCTCCGGCCGCGCCTGGGTGGCGTACGGCGCCTCCTCCCTCCTGGTCATCTCCCACTTGCCTTCCCCTCTCTCCCGCGAAGAATCCCTAATCGGCCCCGTCCTCCGCCAGATCTTCGAGCTCTCCGGCAGCGCCTCCGCCCCCGTGACCGCCGTCTCCTGGTCTCCGGCCGCCCCCTCGGTCGGCGAGCTGGCCGCCGCGTCGGAGAACTGTGTGTCCTTGTTCGTCCACGATTCCGCCTCCTCCATTGGTAAAATTGGCCGGACCTGCTTGGTTAATGTGATTTTTTTGTTGATTAATGAAATGAGGTTAGTTTGTGTTGATATTCAGGGTCTGTTCGTTGGAGTCGGGACTCCGTGCTTGTGCATTCCGGTGGTGTAGAGGCCGTGAAGTGGTCGGGGTCGGGGGACGGGATAGTTACAGGTGGACTAGACGTCTTCCTTTGGAGAAGGAAGACGGATAAGACATGGGAGGTTGCTTGGAAGTTTAGAAGAGACGAGCCTCAGAACTTAGTCTCCGCAACCTGGTCCATTGAGGGGCCTTCTGCAACTGCAGCACTTTGTGTCAGTGAGAAGAGTAATGTGAGCAACAATGTGATGGTTTATGATGGTTCTGGAAACCATGAGTATGGGAAAACTGAGCTGCGGCATCCCCAGCCTGTTTCAATGATCCAGTGGAGACCGACCACTTGGCCAAGATCAAGGAACCGTCTGTCTGATTTGCCAAGGGATGTGTTGCTAACGTGCTGTTTGGATGGCACTGTGAGGCTATGGTGTGAGGTGGATAACGGGAAAGTTAGGAAGTTGGGGAAGGAGAGTAGTGACCAAAAAGGCATGAAGAAGAACTTCTGTGTTGGTGCAGTGATTGAGATCAACCATGTGTTGAATGGAAGTCTAGGGGTGGATGTGTTTATGTCTTGGGCAGCTGATATTAGTGGGGTTTACAGAATTGGAGAAGGGGCTACACGATTTTTCTCTGCTGAAGCGCACGGGCGTAATACCGTTGGTCAGTGTGAGTGGTTAGTTGGGGTTGGTCCTGGAACTTTTGTCAGCTTTTGGGCAGTTCATTGTCTTGATGATGTTTCACCAGTGAGGTTTCCTCGTGTTTCTCTATGGAAGAGACAAGAGCTAGACAGTTTTAGGGGCAGAGTGTCTGTTTCAGACTTCAAGGGGACACTACTTCTTAACAAGGTTACTGCCTCGAGGAGCAGCCTCTCCGGTCCTCCTGAGATTTTCTCTTTGATTCATTTGTTACCTTGTAATTCCCTGGTCTGGTCTCTGGTTTATGAGAAAAGTCCTAGCAGTGTAGAGGATGCTTCTGGGAATGAATCGAATAATGAAGCGCCTTCATTGCCTCACATTGGTGGTCTTCCACTTGAAGGTCATAGAGGAAAAATTCGGCAAGTTGTGATGCATCCTTGTGCGTATCAAGCAGAATTCGCTGCTTCATTGGATTCTGAGGGGCTTGTTTTACTTTGGTCAGTTTCTGCTGCCTTGAAGGAAAATTTAGGGCTTGAAACACCGGTTCCTGCATGGAATGTTTGTGGAAAGATTGTGAATCATGATAGTTGCTCGAAATACACAAGTGTGAGGTGGGCTCCTTCTCTGTTCGGTGAAGATTTGGTAATTCTTTTAGGGCACATTAGAGGAGTTGATTGCTTCATAGTTCATGCTTCTCGAGCTGGAGATGGTGATCTACCATATAGCTACATGTGCACCTTACCTCTTGGATGCAATGATTCCTTTGACAAGGGTCCTGCGAATATATTTGTTATTAATCTTCATTCTAACCTTTTCCATACATCAAAGTTCAGTAGATTTTTGGTTTTGGGGATATGGACGGGGGAGTTTAGGGCTCTGTCATGGGAAGTGACTTTTCATCTATCAGAACATGACTCAGAATGTGAACGTGATAAAAAAACCAGTTCTTTGTGCTTTGCTTGGAAATTCGAGAACATTGGAGAAAATCAAAAGAATTATATTGGTGTCAATGCTGCCTCGTCAAAGATACCAGAACTTTATTCTTATGATCAGGTCACGTG
>SOPF01031221.1:0-29530 GCA_012979155.1 Hypericum perforatum
GGGAAGGGTAAACCTCGCATAGATACCAGGGAAGGGGAAGATAAACCGTCTATTTTATATTTTTTTAATTAAGGGGTTAACACCCGAAGCTACCCCTCTTGTATTCTGGGCCCTTAGACTTAATTATGTGATTTTTTCAATTGAATGGATGTTAATGAATTGATGCTCCTCTGTACGGTGAAGGAGGCATGTAGTCTTTTTGCACTGAATTAAAACACTTAACTTTTCATATACGACACGGAAATAAATACGAGTCATAATTTCAAGTTTTTAGGATATTGAACTCTTCGGAATCTCGCTTAAATTGTCTATTGCTTAATTAATAAGTGACTACAACACTGTTTTAGGAAAAACTTATATCTTTAATCCAACATGTATATTGTGTAAATTGTGGTAGTATTGCACGTGATATACAATTCTTCTTGTGGAAGTATAATGATTTGAAATTTGACGCTCAATGACTAATGCTCGATTGCTTTTGAAGTCAATTTAGCAATAATATGCATAAACCTTATAGCCCCGTTCGGGCAGCAGCCCACAAATCCATCAAAAGATTGATAATTGATACTTGTTTCCGGGTACGTAATAGTTGCGGTTAGGGGTGAGCAAAAAATCCATTATCCATAATCCAAATCCAATATCCAAATTTTTTTTCGGATTTGGACTCGGATAATTTTATGTTCGGATTTGGATTCAGATAATCCAAAAAAATTATTTCGGATTTAGATTTGGATTTGGATTTTAAAAAAAATATTTGGATTATCTAAATATCCAAAATATTTAAAACATATATAATAAATTATAGGATTAAAAGTGTGTGTTTCTATTGGGCTCGGCCGATTTTTTAGTAATTGGAAAATAAATTAAAAGGCCAATTACTATTACTAAAAGGCCACGACTTCGTGAGTTGAAAAACACAAATAAAATACCCTTTCAAGTATATTTCTTTTGTAGTACTTGATGCATTTAGGAGCTCACTATCTCCTAAGATTGTTGAATCTCTCTTGTGCACTCAAGATTAGCTTCGAGGTATCTCATCAGATGTCAGTGTTGAAGAAGATTTAGATGAAATGGAAGAACTTGAGGATGGTAATAATTCTTTTACTTATAGGCTACAACTAAGCTATTTTAATCTCTAATATTTTTATTATTAATAATTTATTGTACTTTTAATTACATATTTTTTATCCATGAGAATGGATATATACCAAAAATTTATGGATTCCAAGAGTCCATATTGATGAATGATGATATCAATGATGTCTCCTTCTGTTTTATCTCTAGTTTAAAACTAAAAGCGGATTGTACGTTTTGGTTTGACAGAGCTTATCTAAATTTACATGTTTGAGTTTTTTTAGTATGGATTTTATTTTATTTTTCTGGAAGTTTTGGTTTTCACCATTCTTACTTTGAGATGTCATGAATGTTTGGATTTTATTATTTTATTTTGCAAAGCAATATTATGTTTGTATATTACAGGTTTGTGTGAATGTTACGTTTGTTTATTACCTATATATCTTTGTTAAAATTTCGGAAAATCGGATTATTTGAATCCATATCCAAAATAATTTTGGATTTGGAATTTCGGATAATTTTTTATTCGGATTTGGATTCGGATTAAAGAAAAGTAATTTTGGAAATTTCGGATAATACAAATTTCGGATAATTCGGATTTGGATAATCCAAATGCTCACCCTAGGTTGCGGTGGTCTAATTCCTCGTCTGAATTATCTCAAATATATTTCCAAATCACCTGGATTAGTTTCAGGGGATCCCTAATAAAAGTTTCTTTTACATCCGTCCAAGAGCCTTTTTTTCCAATTGGGTTGCTGATAGTTCAACACCCTCCAAATAAAGAGACCCTGATAAAACACAATTGTAACTTTCCTCGCCATTTCATTACTCGTGTAAAAGCCTTCATTTATTTCACTTGAGCAGTGGAATAATATATTAATTATTTGCCTCATTATTAATTCCAAAATAAACCAGTACGCATAAGAGCGATAAATGAATGTTATTATTAGTAGACTAATAGTACAGAGTCAGCAATTGTCGTTTGTCATTTTGATTTTGTTTAACTTTTTATTTTTAATCTGATGATTTCACTTTCGTCATTGTATTCTCCTTTTAAATTGCGTGACGGATTTGATGAGAATTAGTAAGGAATGTAATTTTTAACGGGTAGTAAATATCATGCAACTTTGAAGACTTTTTTTTATGAGTAATTGTTTTAAGTTTTTTATAACCGAGTTGTGCTAAAGAAATAATATACCTATAAAAAATAATGAAACCCCGTGGCTGCCACAGTTTTAGGAAGCATGCACGAGAAGCCCGGGAGAAAGTTAGATAGGAGGAAGGGTCGTTGAGTTATGTGCAGGCCAAAATAAAATTGAACTTCTTTTACATCTCACAGTCCTACCTATTGATTTTTAACACCACATATACCAAATATAGTCAACCTGCTAATTAAAATATCTAGATTTTGATTATCAAATCATAAAAATATATAGATTTACTATATATAATTATGTAAATAGAAAAAATATTACTATTCTTAATATTTAGCTTTCAAAATCGAGTATCACATACCGTATTAAAAGATAATTTTTTAAATAAAGTTTTTATTTATAAATAGATTATATTTAACAAGAATACATTATAAAATAGAAAATAATCACACTTGTTATTTTTTACACCCTAGTGCGACGTGCCAACAAGCACATGTGGCCAAAAAAAAAATTATTCTAATTCGTTAATTTTTAATTAGGTGTGGCACAGGCATTACTCTTTCAGAAATTTTATTACTCTAATGACGTCTTTTTTATTCAAATTAAGTAGTTCAAAATTATTCAAGGTCCTTCAAAAATAGTTCATATCGTCAATTACCAATTGGACGAATTCTATTGGTATGCTTATCTCATTTGCTAATGAGAATTAGTTCAAGTATTTAGAAATTTACATTCAATTAATAATATTTTGAGTTCATTCTCAAAAAATTATTGAAAGAGTTGTACCTAGATATAGTTCTACAATGTCTAACTCTGGAAATTAATTTTTTTATAAAAAAAAAATTGTCCCCTTAAATTTAGCAAAATATAAAAGTCGGCCTACATCTGAGTTACTTAGCCAACTACTCTCCTTTAAAAAGGCAACCAAAATTTCCCGGCTCCGTGTGCTCATTTCTTAGAGCATCACTAGCTACTCTCTATCTCTCTCTCTCTCTCTCTACGACTTTTCCCCTTCTTCCACCTTCCACCCTCGGATCGCCGGCCATTAATTCACATCATCGAATACATATATTCATGTGTTTTTCGAGGTTAATCTGAAAATTGGAGGGTACAAACAGAGAAGAAGGTGGGAAGAAGATGGGGAGGGCTCCTTGTTGCTCGAAGGTGGGCTTGCACAGAGGACCATGGACACCAAGAGAAGACACATTGCTTACCAAGTATATTCAATCCCATGGGGAAGGACATTGGAGGTCTTTGCCTAAAAATGCTGGTAACTTTCATTCATACATACTGCTCTTTCAGTTTTTTATTAATTAGAAAGATACATTTATTTACCTATTTAGTCGACTAATGTAATTTCTATTTGAACTATACTTCAAAGTATACAAGTAAATTTAAATTAAATTTTACTCAGTTTATATATAAACATTAATCAATTTAGCTTATACGTAGATATAAGTTAGTATAGAACACTCAAACACTAAACTTTAAATTTATACTTAACCAACGAAAACTTTAAACTTATACGACCTTAGTATACTGACATGATTAATCCTTTAAAATTAATAAAAATTTCCAACAAATTTGATTAAGATTTTTGAGTGAAGGTGAAACCTTATGTGAGGGCGGATACAAATACATACGTGGCTTAATTTACTCCGTCATTTAGTTGGCGGTGCGTAGTTCAATTTCTTCTCGAATGAATGAAGAAAAAGGCAACTATAAGATTTTACCCGAAATAAAGGTAGCCAGTTATTGATGTTCGTCACATTCTCAAAATCCGTACAGTAATAGTGTTTGTCGAGTGAACACTGCTGTGATTTCACTTTCACTTGTTTTCTCCACTTTTTCGAAGGTTCTTTGTCCTTTATACTTATGGAAAATTAGTTGGCAATTTTTTTTATGTCTCACTAATGTGGGATGTATTTTTTTTATTGCAAATTCTATAAGCGGCCATGACGACCAACCTTGCGCTGCGGGTGGTCTATGATTCTCACTTGTTGGCTACAGAGTTTTATATCGTCCCGTTGGGGGTCGGGACGCATGCTTTTTTTTTTTCTTCTGGTTTTCCAAATACGTATTAGTTTTTTGACACCGGTGAAAATATGATAAAAAGAATTGACCACACGATATAATCCTTTGAACTTTATTTATGGTTTCATATAATAAAACGTGGATGAATCATTTTTTATAAGTAGAGTTTTATTATGTTCTATAAGTATTTACAAGTATACAACCTCAGATGTTTAGATTTGCAACGTAAGCTGATCAATCATTCTCTTTGTTTACCGATGATCAATCATTTTAACTAGACGAACCTCTCAATCCTTCTATTATATTTACTCTCGCTTCTTGAGTTCTTGTATTTTCTAAAATCTACCCATTGATAAAATAAGCTAATCGATGTTGAAAGCAGGTCACTTATCAAAAAATGTTGAAAGTAGGTATGTTTTCCTTATATTTTTTATTGGCTCAGATTTATGATGCATAGCTAGCTTTTTTTTCATATCAACTTGAATTATAATGGTTGGTCAATTAATTCTGATCATATTATATATTAAACAAAATTATATAATTTTTATGCGTCTAAAAATAACTAAGGTTGTCTACGTAACAAGTTTCCAGCCCCAATTTGACAAAGCCGGTAGGTGAGAGATGCGAAAATATTTATATACTGTAACGTGGGCTCATTGGCATTCACTTGAACCAACAAACCAAAACAAGAATACGACTAGTTTTAATGTGTCCATTGTAAGACATTATTGACATATCAAGTGTCCCACGTCATTTAATAATATCGTACTAGCTTTTGTCCTCATTCAAGAGAAGTTGTCACAAAATTTCTTCTTCTTCTTCTTCTTTCCTAAATGTACTCATCGAAAAAGGACAATAAATAAATTTATGCACGGAATTTATTAATTGTAGGGCTCCTAAGATGTGGGAAGAGCTGTAGGCTGAGGTGGATGAATTATCTAAGGCCAGACATCAAGCGAGGGAACATAACTCCCGACGAGGACGACCTCATCATCCGGATGCACTCCCTGCTTGGCAACCGGTGGTCCTTGATCGCCGGCCGACTTCCGGGTCGAACCGATAACGAGATCAAGAACTATTGGAATACCCACCTTAGCAAGAAGCTTAAAAGCCAGGGCATTGACCCTAACACCCACAAGAAGTTGTCAGATGATGATGAACCAACGAATAAGCAAGAGCCTAATAATAAGAAGGGGAAAAATGGCACCAATAGTACACAGAAGAAAAAGAAAAAGAAGAGCAAAGAGAAGATAGTGGAGCCCTTAAAGCCTAAGGTCCACCTCCCCAAGCCGGTTCGCCTGTCGTTGCCTAGGAACGACAGCTTCGAGTGCCACACATTCAATAGTATTGTCTCGTCGAGCCAAGAAGGAGCCGATACCGATAATGCTAATAATAATGATGACGATAATCATCTTAGCAATGATGATCATGTGATTAGTGGGGTAAATTTCCTTGTTGGGGATGATCAAGACTTGGTCAACGGGTCGGATGATGTGTCGTGCCACTTGATTAGTGTCCCTGCGGGGAACAACTTGGAGAAGCTTTACGAAGAGTACTGGCAGCTGTTGAAGCCGGACGACGATCAGGGACAAATGCTGGATATCTTTGGAGAATCTTTGTTGATGTGATGAAATTAATTACGTGCAAGTTATCAAGAGTGATTGCTTTGAGAGTAATGATGATTAGTTAAATGATTAGCTAGCTAGAGTCAGAAAGATAAAATAAAGTAAGAGGGTGAATGCATGTTAAAAGAGAAATTTCTTAATTTGTATGTTTGTGTTATGTAAGATGGATGATCGATGTACCTTTAATTGTTTTTGTGAAAAATGTGTACGATGGTCAAGTAGACTATAAATATTGATTAGTTAGCTTGTATTCTACTCGATATAATAAAATAAATTCAAGCTCATTAAGGTCATAAAAGATAACAAAATTTTCTCTACCAAATTCAACTATTAATTTGGAGTAATTTCTATTAGAATATTTTCATATGTAACCCAAAACTTATGAAAATGAGTGGGTGAATCATCCATTTTTATAAGCTAATTTAATGCACCTAATAATTCAGATATAATATTTTCTTTAACACATCCTATTAAACGAAGCAAACTGAACTAAAATTTGTACGGACTTTATTATTTTTCGTATATTTAAATGAGAATCATGCGAGTACAACGAATTATGAACTTTATATTGAGCACGATACCAGTCGCTTTGATATCATATTAAAATTTTCATATTTAATCAAAGTTTTAAGAATATGAGAAAGTGAATCATCCACACTTATAAATTAGTTCAACTCATTTAATAATTTTGATGTTTAAACTCTCCGCCTATGATAGAATATCGTGGTGTTTTTTTTTGTAAAATAAATTATAACTATCGTTACATGTATCTTCAATTAGACCCCGTTAAGTTATGCTACGATTATGTTATCATGTAAAATGTGTGTTGGTATTGTATGATGAGTAAGACGCGTGATGCATGCTTGGAACGTAATTATCATTTTTAAGGAGATTTGGATCTTAATTTTTATTTGTACTACTTGGGTGGTTTGGGTCGTAATTAGATATCACGTGTTTATCTGAAAGTCACAACGTGGACTCGGTAAGAGTCTTGGGTTAACTAGCATTTCTCCCATATAATAAAAATTGACGTTGAAAAAGATTGTGGCAGCGAATTATGGGGGACCGGTCACCTTCTGGTTTCTTCTGCACTTTATTTCCGCGTTGGAAATCATCCACCATGCATGCAAAACACGAGAAGAAACCTGCCTAGTGCCTACTATATCGGTGGGACATAACTACAATAGTTTTTTTTCAACAAAAATTAGTTTAAGTACAATAACTTTTGCATATAGAAGTTGTACTCTCACAATATATTAAAACTCTCTTACGATAAAATTTAATTATTTTTTTTACATCGACCTCGTCCTTTCTCATCGTTACTTCGAAATCCCTCTTTTTAGTCATTTTCCATATAAAAAAAAACAAATTGAAATTAAGATGGGTAAATGCAATTGGGGTAGTAAACAACTTGAACTTGTACGATAAAGTGGGCATTTTTTTTTTACATTAGATCCAGCAATTTTATTGCTTATGAGTATTGTCTTTTGCCGCATGCCAGGATATCTGGCTAATCATTTGAATACTCAATCCCGAAGGTCGAGAGAGTTGTACTTTAATATCACATGTGATCACTTCTATTTCCGATTAATCTAGAGTTAGTTCAATTGTTAGGTAATTTGGTTTACTTTTATTTCCGATCACTTGTATTCACAAAAAGAATTCCGTCGATGGTTTATTTTTGCTAGTTTCCTAATTGCGATAGAAGGCATAGATCGGCGTTAGAAAAACAATTTGTCTCGTTGGGTGGAAGAGACAAAAGTCGTTATGAATATACTGAGAGAGTTCAATTATTAGTGAACTCCTCGAATGGTCAAATTTATAGAGTTAGATGACCGCGTGACGAACGTCTTTTCCATAATTTGGTAGATGAGTTCTCTCAGTAATTTTAAGGTTATTTCGTCCGTTTATTATACCTTTTCTAAATTTATGTTTTATTTTACAACTATCAAACTTTATTCAAAATACATATTATTTACATTTTAAATATTAAACTCGGTATGGAAATATCAGTTGTATATACCATTTTTTAGAAGGTGTTCTTTTTTTGTTGAGAAGGAAAGTTGTACATACCATGATGTCTTAATAAAAACTATATTTCAAAAAAAAAATTGACCTTAATATCTCTTTATCTTTCACAAAAAAAATTCAATGTTTACTTAAATGAATTTAATTTTGTTACCATTATACCAGTTCTTATTGATTCGGATGATTATACAATGACTGTCATACATGTAAATGGGCAAATTTCAGTTTAGTACATTGTGATTAATGCATATTAACTTTCGTACTATGCAATTTAAACTTGTAATAAACAATGACATACGATTGACAATGTGGTGATACACACTTAGTACTACTTAGTTTAGTCTGGATTGTCCGTCTACATCGAATATGCCGTGTCAGCCTTCGCGTCCACAATTTTGGAGGCGACTGGGTGCAGACGATTTTCAATTTTAGTTTTCTTTAGTTATAAAAAAAAAAGTGTTGTGTATTTTGTATCTGGAGGCGCCATTCCAATTAGGGGTGAGCATACGGATAATCCGAATCCGAACTATCCGAATTCGAGATTATCCGAATTATCCGAATCACATATTTTACTATCCGAATCCGAATCCGAATAATGAATTATCCGAATCCGAATATCCGAACTTTTTTCGGATTCGGATTCGGATAATCCGAATTATCCGAAAAACTAAAAAAAATAAAAACATTAATAAAACATATGGATAATCCGAATTAATTTTTTGAAATGTATATAAAATCGGATAATTCGGATATCCGAATTAATTTTTTAAATATCCGAATCCAAATCCGAATTTAAAAGTTCGGATAATCCGAATCCGAATCCGAACTCAAAATTATCCGAATCCAAAAAAAACTTCAGATTCGGATTCGGACAACGAATATCGGATAATTTGCTCACCCCTAATTCCAATCCCATAGGAGGCATCACGAGTCCAGGTTCTGTCCCAACAAATTGAATAATGCAAGAAGAGGCTAAGTTCTACCAAGTTGCAACTTGGGCCCACAGAAATAAACGCGAGCACGGGCCGCACTTGGCCCACGTTAATAAAAAGTTGAACTTTCGTAGCCATCCGTCTTTTACGGAAACAATCTTTAGGAATTTTATGAATCTAATAATTCATATAGTTTTAGTTACATTGGCCATATTAACAGTTATAGATATTTTTTATAGTCTCCCAATTTTGAACACGATTAAACAGTACTTCCGATTTCTGGAGCAAACTTGGGCGCTAATACACCAGGAGTGGAAAATGTGGGCAAGGAAAATGTCTGAAAACGAAATCATCAATTAAAAAAAACTGTATATTTTATATTCCTATGAAATGATCCAATAAGTAAATCAAGTCTCTTAACCAATAATTCACCAGCATACATGTAACTCTTTATTTTAATAAGTACAAATGTAACATTTCTTATTGGACAACTATTTTCACACCAATATCTTCACACGTAAAAATAATATTAATCAAATTATTTAGGAAAAAGTTCACTTTAGTACCTTGTGGTTTCACGGTTTGACACTTAGCACTCTGTGTTTCCAAAATCATCAAAAATGACCCTGGGGTTTCAAAAGGACCTCACAGGCAACTCCCCACCTGCTCGGAATCAAAACTACACCGTTTTTTTTCCTATGTGGCATGCCAACTCGCCAAAAATTGGACCCCGGCTTTGCTGAATTGTCATGGTAAAAAAATTACAAAACAATACAGATCTAAATTACATTTTCAGTCAAGTTAGGGTTCAAAAATCCATAATTCCTCTTCCCTAATCCAATATTTTTCCTATGTGTTTGATGCCTCTCCCGAGATACGTGTCCCGAGTTTACTCCATCATATGTGCCTTCATGCCTATTTTATAACGAGTTCATCTGGGAGCCGACGCGGGAGGTCGGGGAGGGGTTGGGGTGGTGGGAGGGTAGCGTAGGAGTAGAGGAGCTCGAAGAAAGAGGTAGTCGAGTTGTTAGGGCGGTTGGATTTTGAGGGGGAGGAGAGTTATTTGAAAATTAATAATTGGTATTGTTTAAAAAAAATAGAAATCGAGACACGTTAGCAAAATTGGTAAAAAAATCCCAGTTGGAATGCCACGCACTCGACAAAACGGCATAGTTTTGATTCCGGGCAGGTGGGGAGTTGCCCGTGAGGTCCTTTTGAAACCTCAGGGTCATTTTTGATGATTTTGGAAATATAGGGGGCTAAGTGTCAAACTGTGAAACTACAAGGTACTAAAGTAAACTTTTCTCAATTATTTAAAATTATCATTTACCAGTATCTTTAATGGGTAAATTACATCTGACCATCTTTGGTTTGATGTATTTAATAACGACACTCCTATTATTCGCAAATCGATTTAAAAACCCCTTAAGTTTAGAGAATTACGTTGATTCCGGCGTGAGAGACTGAATAGTATAAATTCTCTAAAATAGAGTTTTTTTAATCGATTTGCAAATGACAGGAGAACGAGCGTTAAGTACACCAAACCACAAAGGACCAACTGTAATTTATATATTATTTTGCAAACGAATATATATAACTAATAACGGCTTCAAACTACTTTACCCGCGCCCACACCGACACGGCGAACGAAGCACACAGAAGAGAAGGCAAGGAGTAGGAGAGGGATGGGAACGGCGCCGTCGTGGAAGCAGTTGGTAATAGGGGCATTAGAGTCAAATTCCCATCTCAAGCACTCTTCCTACTTCCAGCTCGTACCCATCTCTCTCTTAACTTCCTCTTCAACCTTCCATTTCCCTTTTATTTTATTTTATTTTTTATCTGCTAATTTTAATTTTCTCCGGGTTCCAGGCGACGACCGGACTAAATGGACGGCCTTCTAATCGAACTGTCGTTTTCAGGTCCCGCTTCTTCCTTAATTTTCCCTAATTTGTGGATTTTTTTTCGGGGGGGTTTAATTGTTAAATTCTTTGGGGTTTAGGGGATTTGAAGAGAACAGCGATAGGATTCGAATCAATACCGACCTCCGAACTCGCAAGGTTCCCCCTTTTAACTAACCCTAATTGCGCTTGATTGTTTCTCTTTCAGTCTTTTGGAGGTTTAATAGTTGATTGGTTCTTTAATGATGCAGATTGAAGAGCTTAAGATCAGTCCGTTTGCTGAGGTAAGCCATAATAGAGAGAATCTACGGTGATCAAGCGTTGGAACCCTAAGTTTCGTCATGTTTGTTTGTTCAGATATGTTGGTACTTCACTGACTCGTGGGAGCAGTTCCGGATCAGCGGAAGGGTGGATGTTATCGATGAGTCGAACCCCGATCCTGTGAAATTGCAGGTTCGAGATTCAACCCTTGGTGATCGCATTGATTATTATTTTTTCTTCTGTCTGAGTGGTTTGCGTTGCTGTTCGTTAGGGTTTTATATTTAGGTGAGGCTTCAGCTCTGTGAGCTACATGTAATGGTACTGGTTTGGTTATATAAGATACATATATGTTCTAACGAACAGATTCGGGTTGCTAGCTAGTAATTCAGATGAGTTCCTGTGTTTTCAAGTGATGCATCTATTGTAGGTAGCAATTTTTCGATGCCTATTCCAATTAAAATTCAGTAGGAGGTTGTTTCCATTTGGCATCAGAATTTTTGACATGAGGGCTGAAAGCATGGACTTGGAATTTCTGAACAAACAAGACATATAACACGTTGGATTTGTGTCCATTAAAATATCTGGTTTGTAGATATATTCTAGCCTGTTTAAATGTTGATACTGAGAAAGGCTTCTATCCTAGCTATCCAACCAACCAAGGAACGCTTCTTATGGCGTCACCTTAGGCTATTTAGATTAAGCTAGTCCTTAAGGAAGCATATGCATAAAGTTGGCATTCTTTGGAAACTTGAGGATTATTCTTTACTATGTTTGCGAGACATTGCAGTTAAAATCAATGATACCTCTGAACTGTGTGCTTTTCAGTATGCTTTGCCTGGTGTACTTACTCTACTATCTAATTTGAATTGATAAAGCAAAGGAAGAAATCCTGGTTTGATAGTTCCTTGAGGTCAAGAATGCAGTATTTGGGGCCCTCACCAGGTCTTCCTTGTCTGACTGAGCAACCTCTCAACGACGCCAAACTGGATACTTCTTCAGGGCCGGTTGCTGCATTCTGTCTGCTGGTTCTGGATCCTGACCAGGTTTCATAGTTCTCTTTAATCTTGAACACATATCATTGAGTACCGATGAATACGCGTCCCTTTACATCATCAATCTGCATCATCTCACAGGTTGATTACTTGAACTTGAAGAGCAACCAGAGGATAATGTATACCGTCAAGCACGGCGCTGCAGGAGAAAAGCAGTGGAATTCAGAGAGAATCACTCCATAATCACTGCTTGACAAGAAAATGCATTATTCTCCCAAATATTTCAATTTTTACTGATGAGAGTAGAAGAATCTTCAGGATAACGCATTATGCAAGGTAACTCAGCTTAGTATTGTATTAAGAAGTTAATTCTACCGTCATACCAACAGTACAGCGTTTTGCCATCTTTAACAAGGCGCGCAAATACCTTTCCGGCATCCCAGACAAAGCATCTTGCCCAAATGAGTATCCCAACCCAGTGTCTGAAAGAGACTAGAAAGTTGCAGCAAACCAAAAGAATAAACTTAGGCAGGTGACTTCAGTTTCCTTCTTTGAGGCTGTGGAATACTCATTTGAGCAAGATGCCTTTTTTGGGAGGCACAAATTCTTCTTCCTTGTGTTATTCACTGTCTCTGTTCAATTTGCCTTTATATTCACATGAAAGCGTTTCTACCTACCCCTAGTGTTTGAGAGGTGGTTGTACCAAAGTTTATTTTTGGTTCTTTAGCTCAGAGGTTATTTCTATTCTTATAATAGTGGTTCCTTAGGGCTGTTAGCTGGACATCCTTTTCCCCTAAAATATGTACCTAGGAAGTTGAAAGCGTCGTTTAATAATTCTCATCTCCAAACTGTTGGAATGGTTTAGTTCGACACTGAAAAGGAGAATGATTCTCATCTCTAACGCAGAAGAATAGTTGAGATTACAGAAATTTTCATAGCTTACTCGAAAAAACAATATGTTTCCATTTTATAAACCAAATCATCTTTATCTGTAATTTTCATTGTTAGATAGTCTCCTACATATTCCCAAACTATCATCGGCTTAGGATAATTAGTTTTGATATCATAGATAAATTTTTATATCTAACCAAAACCTTAAACTAAATCCTGCAACATTATAAACTAATTTATCTTACTTGCAAATTTCGATGATAGATATTTTCCAACAAAGTACAACTACAATTCCACCAAGGTTAAACATGTGGTTGTGATGATTATAGCTGTACTTGTGTGTGATTATATTGATGGGTTTATTTTCTTACCAGTTCTTTAATCTCTCTGAGTCATAATCATTCTTTTGGATATCGCAACCTGTGTCCTGACCTGAGAACCGGTTGGGAAAAATGCGTTCATACGATCCTTAGTCCTTTCTTTTGTTGATCTTTTCTTCACTTTACCTCTTTCTGATCCAACTTGTGGTACCCTTTTCGGGTCATTTTAGTCTTTAGAGGAGACACAGCCAGCGATTGCAAGAGAGGTACTGCAAGATCTGGGCTCCAAGAGATTTTTGTTTAGATCTGGGCTCCAAGAGTTTTTTGTTTTGTTTTTTAAGTCAAATACACAATCGGGATGTTTTTAGAAATTGCTCTTCAAACTGTAAATCTATGTCTCATTTCACTTTAACCAATCCTAATTGGTACGAGTGCAACCGTGTTTGATGTAGCTGGATCCGATCAATTGCATCTACAATAAATTTGAGGTACATATCATTCCTCGGCACTTCGTGGTACGTTGGTAGCTAGGACCGTGGTGGTTACATAAATTTGGAAAAGCCATCTGCCTTTCAAAGGAAGACTATATTCTTGGCCACAGAATAGGGTGGTTCCGTTACCGACCTCAAGGCTCAACACAGTATAGATCAAATATTTATAACAATTAAAATAATTTTAACTAAAAACGTCACATGAATTAATTAGAGGTAAATAGATAAATATGTATTACATTAGTTTCCAACAAAATAGGTGAACATTAGCTACTATGGAATCATTTTCGACTGAGATTGGTACCTCTAATCGATATTACTAAATCAACCGTAGTGCAATCAATCACAGTCAACATTATTTTGTCTCTTGCTTTATGCAGGTCTTTTCCCAAACAACATAACCTTCCAAACAAATTTTTATGGAACACGATTATATATATTGAGAGATTTTACATGATATTTCGCGGGACTACTTTCGAGGAAAAAAATGAAACCTTGAAGACATGTAAATTGGTGTGCACATACATTATGCTGAAAAATCTTTGCCGGAAATAAAACACAGTCAATTAACATCTAGTTAAAAATATAAGGGAAAATTAGGCTAAGACCCCTGTATTTTGGAAATTCAACCGTTTTAGTCCCTATTGTTTCAAAACTACTCTTTCAGTCCCTACTATGCAAAATAACATAGACGTTTAGTCCCTAGCGAGTCAACTGCTTGATGTCAGCAGTCAACATAAAAAATTTTAAGACCATGATACCCTTCTTTTAAATCTAACTCAACCCGATTCGACCCAACCTAACCACCCATGACTCAACCCGACTCGATCAACCCAGCCAACCGTGTCTTCCCGGCGCCCAACCCAACCCTTCATATTTAAAACAAGCTAAACTAAAGATAATAAAATAAAAGATTAAGGAGCTAATTCAACCAACCGCTAATTTGGTTCCAACGCTTGGGGATGTCGGCTAGGAGCAACGAAGGCTTCGTCTTTCAGCTTGTGCACAGAAGTTGATGGAGAAATATAGCCACTGGTAGGTGTCAGAACATTCTTGGCCTGTGTCGTCTTGATTAGTCTGGTTCTTAAGTATCTGGGATAATTAAATAGGTGGTTTTTGTTCCAAATAATTTACCAAGTTCGTCAAATGAAGGCCATAAATTCACTTGCTCTTTCGTTTTCCTTTGAAACATGTAGTAAAAACTCTTATTAAGCTCAGTAAGATGGCTTCTTTTATAAGCAGAGAGCGAACGAAAATTAGAAAAAGAAGGTTCCTTTAGTGCTTATACAAGAATTAAAGGAAACCCAGTTTAGGTTGGTTGGTATTTTAATTAATTTGAACGGGGAGAATCGGCTCACTCATCGGAGGGGTTCTCTTCTGTTTCGTTTTGGATCAGAAAAAAGACGTCAGCGAAGGGGATGGTGTGATTATTGGAACGCTAAGCGGTTTTGTGCTCAAACGGACTTGGACGGGCTTCGCCGGCACTGGCGAGAGCTCTTGGAAGGTGAAGAGATGAACAATGCACTGAGAATCGAGGACGTAGAGGTTAGGGTTTTCCTAGACCTCGTACGCTACCTGGAGGAGGGACTCCGAGGAAAGGAGGAAGAACCCGAGCTTCTCCGGGATCGGGTTGGGCACCGTCGTTGGGAAAGACACGGCCGACTGGGTTGATCAAGTCGGGTTGAGTCATGGGCAGTCAGGTCGGGTCGAGTTGGGTTGAGTTAGATTTAAAAGAAGGGTATAATGGTCTTAAAAAAATTTATGTTGACTGCTGACATCAGCAGTTGACTCGATAGGGACTAAACGTCTATGTTATTGTGCATAGTAGGGACTGAAAGAGTAGTTTTGAAACAGTAGGGACTAAAACAGTTGAATTGCCAAAGTACAGGGGTCTTAGCCTAATTTTCCCAAAATATAATGGTATACAAAGATATATTTTACTTAAAAACACCATACCAACAAAAAATACATTTTTAGAGTAAAAAAATACCTGGTTCCAGAGTATACTCGCTCTTTACTCTTGGCCAAAACCTCAGTTGCTTCTTGATTTCTGCAGAAAAAACCATTACGCATTTCGCACGTCTGAAAGAAAATGAACAAGCACAAGGGAACCAAACTACCAGAGATAGAAGTCATAGCTCACCTGAGATGAGAGATCTTTGTACCACGGAGATGGTTTATACTTTCTGTCAACGGAATCTGATGCTTATATGAATAAGCCATCCATGACACTGCATTACCCAGCTCGCATTAGTTCAACACGTTACCGTAATCTAACAAATCGAGATTATTTTCCTAAGATTCATCAGAGACACGAAAAAATTAAGCAGTGGTCATTCTAGATAGATTTCAAAGCTTCATCCAATCACAGCTATCAATCATTCTCAGTACTCAGTACACCTTCTCCACAAACTTTGAAATCAGAGATATAGCTAAATGCCTGACACATACATGTTGGGGCTAAAATAATCATAAATCAGAAAGACGTCCATTGACAGATACCATTTAAGGTTCTCCGGAAGCAGTAGCAGTGGAATGGGAATAACTCGCACCAAAACGGACATCAATCTGAGGCAGGTCACACCACTGTATTTAGTTTAGTGCTCATCCCTGCATTCCAGTGGTATAACTACAGTGCATAAAGTTAACAATTACCATATAATCCTGGTTGTGCCAATTATGCTCTTAACTTCTGCGACACTGCAACTCGAGGATCCCGGAGATTCAGAGAGCTAGAAGAAATACAGATAAACCCATCCATTGAAAAAAGAGAGGTTTGTCCGGTGAATGCGCACACAGCTATGGAATCGCGCACAAGCAAAGACATGTCAAGAAATGCAGCCATTTTTGTTGAAATCAGTTAAAATGGCACAAGCAACTAACCATATTAGACAGCACGATGACGCAAAACAACACACGATCATCTCATTACTCTATCCCAACGCTAGAGCATTCCACCACACCGGACACTAACGAACTACATTCCAGTGTCAACTACTAAGCCACAAACTACTCAAGGACCGTTGGCCGAAGCATAAAACAAGAACCCCAAAACTAGCAACAATTGATCAACCCAAAAAGCACAGATAGCGGATTAGGTTACAATCTATAAGCCATCAAATTTCAAAATTAACGGATTAGGTTACAAATCTATAAAGCTAGCGACAGATGATCAACACAACACAGGTAAGAGGCAAACAAAATGGAAAAACGTCAACAAGGCGCATCATTCGCTAATTACTCGAACACGAACTTCTAATTACAAATTACAAGAGAGGATTCAGGCCGGAGGGGGATCGTGGACGGTGGAGGAGGGAGGAAGGTTGGAGAGGATGAGTGGGCCGTCGCCGGCGGAATCGTCTTCGTCGGGGTCGGCGGTGTTGAGAGTGATGCAGGAGCAGCGCTCGAGGGAAGCGAAGAAGGCCGACGCCACGCTCGCCCCCACCCAGTTCGCCGCCCGATCCAGCTTCTCGCACGTCATGAAGCTGCAGCTGCTGTTCCCGGCTCCGCCGCTCGCCGTCACCGTCGCCGCCGCCTCCATCGGACTATCTGTTTTGGTTCGTCGTTGACTACGAGGTACGGTGCTGTTCGAGGTGCAAAGAGTGAATTCAGGTGAGGGCGGTTATGTGTTCTACGTTACACAGGTCATCTTCTATTGGGCTGGGCGGCTGGGCCCCAAGGTTTTTTTTTTATAAATAAAATCTTTATATTAAATATCAAGGTAAATTACATAATTACAAATAGTTAATTTATCGAACTGGATCATATTAACTATTTTACGGCATGAAAAAGAATGATAAAAGTATTAATAAATTGGGGGCACTCCCAGAAATAATTTATATTTTACTTCAGAATAGCAATAAATCTATCCCTACTGAGGAGTTAGTTACGACACAAATGAGTTTTCTTACACTGAACAACTCCGATTAAATTATATCAATTTTCATGATAATTTTGGGAAAGGAGGGACTTACGCCGTCATGTATCTTCATACTTATTACATAGGAATGAATTCATACGTTGCAACTAACCCCGCGGCGAATCATTTATAGCGTAATTGGGACAATCGCTAGGGGAGAACTTGAAACCGTAAAAACCAACAAACCACTCCACACCGACACCGACACCGACAAATCGATAATTTTTCGAACCGTCGTATAAATGGTTAAATGGGTTGATTTCAAACCGATACCGATACTCGTACGGTGTGGGGCGAGTTTAGTTGTAAACCGCCCCGCGACACCGCGAAACCGATATATATTATATATATGTATAATATATACATCAATCATCCAAAAACCTCCCGGAACCTCACGACCCCAAATTAAAACCTAGATGGCCTCTCACAATTAAAAAACTCACGACCATCTGTCCGTCTCACAAGAGCCCTCGACCTTGATATTTGAAGCTTGGGCTTACAGAAATGCTTGATATTTTAAGGCTGAACTTGATTTTTTTTTAAGATTAATTTGCAGTTTCAAACCGAACCACGAAACCAGTAACCCGATGGTTTAAAAATTAACATTTTAAATTCTTCGGTTCGTTGTCAAAAACCACACAGTCCCGATTACAGGCCTAACAATCGTCGGGTGGTGCATATATCTAAAGGTGTCTTTGACAAGTTATTTCCTAAATAGTAAATACATCATTGAACTGTTTTATTATTATATTGCACAATGTTACCATTGAGCGCATCTAGTGTAGTGGTATCATAGTACCCTCCCACGGTACTGACCGGGGTTCGATTCCCCGGATGCGCAATGGCTTTTTTTCAGGCCCTTCCCTCTCTTCAAGATTGTTTTTAAATCGGTTTTGTCCGGTGGATTAAATCTACTGCGCTTAGATCTCTCTGTTTCATTTGTTCAAAATGATCCAACCTCAATCAGAAAAGAAAGATGATCCAATCCAATCTCTGACATGTTCTTGTTTGTATTGGACCCTCACGACTCATTGAAAAATGCTAGGGAATTCTCGAGGTTCGCAACTTATTCACAAAAGAATTAAGCAATCAGTCTCCGAGGGGGAACTGCATCGCCTGTTCTTAGTTGCTTGAACAATCCACACCATTATAGAAAATTTATTTGGTTGTGGATTTCTGTTTCTCCATCTTTCAATCTTGTTGATGTCAAAACGAGTTGCATCGGGCGAGCTTTGTCTTGGCTATCTTCTTGTCCTCATCCAGGGAGACCATGAGAAGGTTGGAAGGATTCTCCACCATCATCTTCGCCACCAAATAGCCAGCAATGCTCCACGTCTGGTGCTTCCTTGCTTGCTTCCCCACATACCGTCCTGTCTTCCCGTCGTAGTACTCGGGCCAGCCGTCCTTGGACAAGCGCTGCTCCGCCAGCTCGATTGCCCGCTTCGCAATCTGTGGCCTTCCTGTCTTGATGCATGCCGCTGTGAGCAACCATAGCAGCACTGCCAACCAGAGATTGCAGTGGGTCAGCGAGAAGCATATCTACCATGATCACCAAAAGAAGAAACCTCAACGATCAAGAGACACTGACCTGGCCAAGACCCGCCATTATGGTAACTCCACCTTGTGTTCTTCGGGTCACATCCGGTGACGCTCATCCACTCGTGCCCTTCCAGTGCTGGGTATGCAATCTTCAGTGGCATCTCCCCTATTAAGTCCTCCCACCTTTCCTCCACCAGATCCATGATGGCCGTGGACTGTTCAGGTGTCGTTAGGCAACTCAGAATGGCAATGCAGTTCCCTACCAGGAACCACCTAAAGTCCATGCGAGCCGGGCTGACATTGCCAATTAGGTAACCTCCTCTTAAGGGCACGAAATCGAAAACCCAATCAGGAATAGACTCTGGATTTACGTTGAACTTGTTCACCGCTGTGTGTGAATACTCCTCAGTCTTGTAGCGGTATATGTTATTCAGTTGGGTGAAATCTAGCCAGTAGTAGGTCTGGATGTGAAAGCTGAGAGCTGTGATCCGCTTCTCGATGCGCTCGATCAACTCCTTGTTACCACTCAGTTCTGGTGTTAACATCTGCGTTGCACTCCTCAATGCGAAAAAGAAAAGTGCCTGGATTTCAATGGGATAGCCATATACTCCCTGTTCCAGAATTCCAAGAGAGGTTAATGCTACAAATGGTAATCATCATAGTATAATGTTCAATGTATATTAATGTCAATTACCTGACTGGCGAAAGAAAGATGATTAAACAATCTTCGGTTTGCCATATGTAACTAGAAACATTACATTACATTCAGAACTACTACTACTTGGATTGTACTCTGCTAAATAACATATACCACTAGGAGACCTATGAATACTCCTACTGCAGTCAACAAGTTTAACGTCAACACGAATCCACATATGCTTGATTGGATCATCTCTACTGAAAATAAAGATTGCTAAAGATATTCAAAGAGAAAGCATACCATTCTGCGGTCGATCATACTGCAACCATCGGCACAGAGAAGTGTCGGGAAGGTGTCAAAGCCATCTGAGAGGCAAAGATTGAGTATCAATCTCATCCCCTTTTGAACATCAGGGCGTTCCACCAGCGTGTGATCGTGCGTGCACTTCCAATACGAGCGGAGCAGTATGATCCACCAGAATCCGGAGTCGACAGGCGCCACTCTTCCTATCGCACTGCCACCAAAATCCGCCACCAAGGTCTCCTTCTTGCGGTACGAGTCATAGACGACCTTGAAACTGGCAGGCATGACACCCTCTCCAAGAGTGAACCTGTCTATCCTCTTCTCCCATCCCTGCAAGTGGAGGGTCTTCTCCAGGAAGTTCCTCACTATCTCAGACTCTTTTTCGTTCTTCATCAGACAAGCCAGAGCGCTTGGAACGAAGTCCCTGACAAAAACCTGCGACAACGAAGAAGAGTAATCACTGAAATGAAGAAGCATCAAACTAAGTAATTAACTCACATCCAGCAGTCCCTGACTTACGAAATTCGATAAGCTCGGAAAACATTTTTAAAGAAAATTATTTTAGTACAAAATAAACAAATTCTTGGAATCTTGAAATAGTGTTATTTTTTGTATCTTATTATTCTTGTCATTTTAGATATAGTATGTGCCTCTTGATGATCGGTTCATGATCTAGCGCAACCAGCTGAGTAATTGCACAACATTTTAAATCTAATTTAATCTAATTACTCTAGCAAGTTAGATCAATAAACATATTTAGAAACTTCCGTTTACGATATTAAATATTTTTCATATTATTTTATGAATTTCAATCGTCCAATGACTGAGCAATAAGTACTTGAAAGTTGATTATGAATGTAATTATATAGATCAAGAAAAATCAATTAAGGTCTTCTAATTACCAGAAAATTAAAATAATGATGTTAAATAAAATAACCTGGTTATAGTTCAACGCATCGGCGCTGGGGTCCAGAGCGGCCAGGGTGCCGACGGGAACGTCCCTTATTTTGACGTAAGACTTCTTTAGCATCTCCCACGCTTCTTCTACCATCGCCGCACTCTCCCCGTTCCCGTGCTGGTTTCCGCCGCTATCGGCCCCTCCGCCGCCGGCGGCGGACAGCTCGAGTCCCTCGGGGATCGTTCCCTGCACGCTCGCACTCATCTTTACCGTCAGCATCGGGAAAGTATCGTTCTCCCCGCCGATGCTCTGCGATCTCCTCGGCGGCCTCAACGCTCCCGCAGGAGCCGAGGACGATGATTTCTGTTCGTCGTCCTTCGCCGCTGGCGGAGCCTCCGGCTTCTCCGGCGTCGCCTCGGCTTCGGAATCCGACGCCATTTTCACGATCACGAAGCTCTCGTTAACGGAACAAGACATCTCCTGGTTGACGGTTTCTTGCGGAGCTTGCTTGATACTATCAGCTTCGAGCTCGATGTAGCCCGGGGAAATCTCGGGAGAAGGTGGAGGAGTTGTAAGGAAGTGTACTTCCACCGGAGAGATGCTCGGAACGAGCGACGAGTTAAGTCCGCCGTTGACGGGGAAGACGAACTCGTCCGTCGTCGTCGTCGGAGGAGGAGGAGGAGGAGACTTCGCAGTTTCTCCCAAGGGTTCTTGCATCAAGAGATCTCTTAGAGAAGATGACATTCTGGAAGTTTCTGAAACGTCACCGACTTAGTGTGATTGTTGTGGAGAGAGGAAGAGGGAAGGATCGGTGAGGAGAGGAGAGGAGCGGAGCTCGGGGGTGGTGCGTTTTGTGTGCGTTGGTTCTGTTTCTGTTTTGGCGGTTGGAGAGGGGGAAATTTCAATTCATCCAGTTGGGAGCTTCGGTTTTCGATATAGGTCCGGGGTTGGGTTGATTTACACAGATGCCATTGTAAAATCACGCGAGTGCTTCTGTGCTGGAAGTTTGTTTTGGTTAGTCATATCCAGTTTTGGTTTTTTTTTATCAGATAATTGTTTTTCATTTTTGCTAAAAATAATTATTGATCTAACAATTTCTATAAAATAAGAAAATTTTATTATCATTCTAATTTGATCGTGGCTAATGAGCTTGGACTTCAGAGATTGGGGAATTTGGGTAAGGGTAGTATGGGAAACACATATGTTTGATTTGCTCATGAGGCGGGAGAGATGTAACGTATTGAAGGGAAGCGAAATGAACCAGGTGTAGACGAAATTCATTAAAAAAAAAGATGAATTTCATTATCGGGAAATATATGCAAAGTATATTATTCAATAGCCACTCGCCAATTTTTTTTTTTTAAGATAAGCTCTATAAGTAAGCTTTTTTCTATGAATTATTTACGGTTGGAAGATTTATATGCAACAATAATATTCAATTATAAATTAGTTGTTATGTTCCTAAGCATCCCATAAAAGTAAAACGACAAGATAACCATTAATTTTTTATATATTAAAAAGTGGTACACATTTTCGGAATCGAAAGATAGAAATTTTGTTGATACTTGTACTTAATAAATACTTTAACGTGACTCTTTTGGTAATTTATAATTGACCACAAAACCTGCTCGAAGGAATGTACATTCACAAGATGTAGCTAAATCATACTGGCCCATGTCGCTCTATAATAAACTTTTGTTTCGTACACGTTGCACTTGAATTGTGTATCACATAAAAAGTTTCTTGTGATGTTAATTATCTTACAAAACTCACATATTTGACCAAGCATTTAATGTCACAGTATTTTCAAAAAATCTAATTTAAAACTTTTTATGTAAGATAGAACAAATTTTTCGTAATTAATTTAAGTATTTGTTGACAAAAAAATTGTATATTTAGTCTACATATTTAACTATATCTATGTTAGATGCTTTTTATCCTTCCAAATACGCCATAATTGGTAGATATTTTTTGCAAATATGAGTGTGGTAAAAGGTCTTGCTAGTAGTTCTGTTTTTTTTGTAATGGAGAAACAAACCCTAATATATAATTACGAAAGAAAACACAATTACATTGTATTTGTAACCTCATTATCATGTTGACCATTGTTACTTCTATATAACGTGAAATCCCCTCTTTTCGAAGTTATTGTCGCCTGCTCAATAAATATCTTTTTTGTGGGATCCTCTGGTGGTTAGCAAGTTTGTTGATAGTATACATAACTCATCATCAAAGTACTAAATACATGTAACTTTAAAAAAAAATTAAAATGCTTGTCAAAAAATATGTACACCTTGTTGATAGAGTAGTATAATAAAATTATTTACAATTTTCACCTTCTTGATAGAGGAGTATAATAAAATTATTTAAAATTTTCACGAAATATTATATTTATCCCTCCACTTGTAACACATACATGTTTTGCACTTGTAATACATATATTGTCTCGAGATTTGATTGACTATTTTCATTGATTAATATGAATTTTTTCGAACATATTTTGTATTTGCTCAAACATAATCTTAAAATTTCTTAAGACTAAGTATGATTAGTCTTTAAAGTTATTTAAATATATTTGTCAAGAATGAGGTATTTGATACGGATAGTAGCAATTAAATGATATATCACAATCAAATTATATTTAGTCAAATAGTAGAAGACAATCATGAGACATCCAAGGATTCACATCCTAGTAGGTGTAATCTTAATATAAACAACCGACCTTTCAAAAAATAATTGAGATATCACAATTAGTCTCTGAACCTGATTTGAATCGTACACTTCGCTTAATTTGTACACGCCTGTGCTCTTAGGAATAATGGTTGCGGAGAATTTTGTAATTAGACGATAAGTTTATAATTTTGGAAAATATTATTTGAAATATTTTATCAGAAAAATGACTAGAAATCTGGTCGAGGAACAGATCAGTTAGTTTATGAAATAATGACTAGACACCTTGTCCTTGTCAATTATTTTTCAAACAGTAAGAACTTTTTAGCCTATGTAATATATTCCCTTATGCCGATTAATTACTTTGGTATTTAACAGCATCATTTTGAAGGAAAAAAACTCCTCCTGATCCTGCCTTTATATGCTGGTTTAAGTTTTGCCGAGTGACCATTTGGTCCAGTGGTATTATTCCCACCCATGTGGGGTGAAGTCCAGGGTTCGACTCCTGGCATGAGCATTTGTGATCTAATAGAATAGAGCATTTCTGATGTAATAGAATAGGATTTAGAATAAGATCTCAAAAAAAAATAGTTTTAAAAAATAACATAATATATAAAAAAGGGAGAATATAGAACCAAGTTGATAAATTAACGGATGATAAGTTCTCACTATATAATTTTTTGAATTATATCGATAATAACAAAAAATTCGTATTTTACTATTTTATGGTAATGAATTTAGTTTAATTATTGAAATTAGAAAGTTGATAACCAAAAAAATACTTAAGTTATCTAAAAATACTTAATTTTTTTTGAGGGAAAAACACACACATTATATTATAAACGAGATTACAAGGCGATACAGAAAGATCGCAAGCACAAGAAAGGAAAGTCGATCAAAAATTGAAACCGATCCAACAAGTGCAAGAAGGCACAGGACGGAGGCGAAGGACGATCGAAAAGGTCCGAAGACCATCGATCGAAGCGAAATCTGCCGAAACGAAGTTCTAAAATACTTAATTTTTGAAGGGCATGTACTTGGCCCTTTTTTTATTAATACATCGAGGCTTTGCTCCTCCACTTCCAAAGGAAAAAAGATAACCTATATCAATAATCCTTCAAGAAACGGAAGACGGCGGTGACGAAGAGGAAACGGTCACCTCCCGCTTCCATACCGGCGACCAGAGAACGAGATCTCGTAACCAGCTGATGGATTTCGTGTCACTGTTCCTCCCTTTCTTCGTCCTGAAGCTGGTAATGAAGCTAAAGCACCCAAACTCCTCCATCTTCACGTCCCTTTTCCACGCCACCGTCACACAATCCCCGGACCATCCTCGTCGTTGATTCCCCTCCCCTGTCATCATCTCCGTTAAGGCCCACGATTTCTCTTTCCGTCACCGCTCACCGTTCAGTTCGCGCGATCTATTTTGGCAGGGCCAAGCAAAAGTCCTAACCCTAAATTACCCTGAATTCAAGCCACGTGGTCTAGGGTTTTCCGATTAATCCCCAATTCGACTCGGGCTTGCAGGTGCAGGAACTTCTGTTCTTTATTTGTTGCCCTTTTTTTTAATCTGTATTATTATTTTTGTTGTTTCTGGATCGTATTACTATTTTAGTTCTTTTTTACCATTTGTGGTGAAGAATGTGGAAAGTATTGCCGATTGTAGAAACTAATTACTGTACTTTTGGATTTGACAGAAGGTAGAAAATGAATTATCCCCTGGCTTGAAGGAGTTACTAGTAGCCGAATATTGGGTAATGTGTGCCTCGGGCTTTTGTCTTCGGGAATGTGTCGATCGTTTGGAAGATTAGATCTTGATGATTAATATTGCCAGCATTGTTAGCGCGGGTCTGCTGCTATGCTCCAAGCAACCTGTAGCGTGGACGAGCTGGAGGCGCAGCAGAGTTTTCGCAGAATTGATCTGGGTTGTGAGTATTCCCTGCAGATGTAGAAGAAGTGCATCCTTGAGTGCTGATGAGTGATGATCCACTGTAAAACTCAGCTGTCGGCATTTGGGCTCTGTTTAATTGCAGATGCATGGAGGCTTTTGCAGCACGAGGAAATAAAACTTCGCTGCTGGATTCCTTGGTGCATGACATAATACATATACTTCGCCAGATCGGGCAACTCAGCCGCCTGATGTTGGCTCGAAGAAGATCAGCTCACTCGAGATAATACTTACACCTCCATGCCGCATTGATAGGTTCTTTTGTACAGGATTGGTAATGCCAAGGGTTCATCCTTGTTCGGGTTAGGAGGTCGGACTTTCGGTCAATCGTGCAAGCGTTGTTGTAATCGTCTGCTGCAGATTGATTATTTTCACACAATTGATGTAACGTAATCATCAAGCAGGCTAAAATTATTTCCATTTCAGCATTTGCTTGCACCTAGCTCGTTTCCTCAACACGCAACACCTTTTCTTTATGAAAGGAAAATATCACGAAAGTCGTCCTGTTGGTATTTAGCGAGAGTGGATCTGGTGCAGGTTGCGCGTGTCCAGCACCATGCTGGACACGCAGATTCGGTGGTTGGAACACCCGGATTCGATGGTTGGGTTTTTGATTCGATGGTTTGTACGTATGTATGATTCGATGGTTTATATATTATGATTCGATGGTATGGCATGCTCGATTCAATGGTATAAAATGTCTCATTCAATGGTTTGACATCCGATGTGATTCGATAATTTATATATTGTGATTCGATGGTATGGTATGTTTGATTCAATGGTATAAAATGTCTGATTCAATGGTTTGTATATTGAGATTCGATGGTATGGTATGCATGATTCAACAATATAAAATTCTGATTCGATGGTTTATATATTGTGATTCGATGGTATGGTATGGATGATTCGATGGTATAAAATGTCTGATTCAATGGTTCGATGGTATAAAATATCTGATTCAATGGTATGCATGATTCAATAGTTTATATATTGTGATTCGATGGTATGGTATGCATGATTCGATGGTATAAAATGTCTGATTCGATGGTATAAAATGTCTGATTCGATGTTTTATATATTGTCGAATCACAATATACAAACTATTGAATCGGATATCAAACCATTGAATGAGACATTTTATACCACCGAATCACAACACACCATACCATTGAATCACAACACACCATACAATCGAATCAGACATACATACAACCATCGAATCAAAAACCCAACCATCGAATCCGGGTGTTTCAACCACCGAATCCGCGTGTCCAGCATGGTGCTGGACACGCGCGATCTGCACCAAATCCAAACTCGTATTTAGCAGGCGTCCGTTTAATAATATTGTCATGTTCATTACCACGAAATCGATATAATTAAATACGTAGAAACCATACACTTTTCTGTTCCAAAACTCAAGCTCCAGCAACCTATCTAAAGCTCAACTTCAATATCCTGCATTAATAATAAATAGTTCAGCAGTAAAACTATTCTAAGTTAATTATAAATTACGGAATTACATACGTTAAAATCAATTACACCGGTGTCCGTGAGTAGAGAAAGTCGTTAAAAACAGCAATGGATTCCTTAAAATGCAATTAATTAAATAAATTAAGTTTATTCGCAGCACGCCGTTACAATAAACAGATCTCGTCACTTATCTTATATTTAATATTTTTCAGTTGTCACTCTTCTCCCTCCCTTTCTCTCTCTCCCCGCCAAAAGAACAATATGGCGGCGACGATCTCGCCGGCCCAACCCCCACCCGCTCCTATCAACCCGATCGAACATCTCCCGCTCGCACTCGTCGGGTCCGACGCCGTACCGCCCGCCCCCACCCGGTCCACCTCCACCATCGACTGGCTACCGGACTTCTCCGGCCGCGCCTGGGTGGCGTACGGCGCCTCCTCCCTCCTGGTCATCTCCCACTTGCCTTCCCCTCTCTCCCGCGAAGAATCCCTAATCGGCCCCGTCCTCCGCCAGATCTTCGAGCTCTCCGGCAGCGCCTCCGCCCCCGTGACCGCCGTCTCCTGGTCTCCGGCCGCCCCCTCGGTCGGCGAGCTGGCCGCCGCGTCGGAGAACTGTGTGTCCTTGTTCGTCCACGATTCCGCCTCCTCCATTGGTAAAATTGGCCGGACCTGCTTGGTTAATGTGATTTTTTTGTTGATTAATGAAATGAGGTTAGTTTGTGTTGATATTCAGGGTCTGTTCGTTGGAGTCGGGACTCCGTGCTTGTGCATTCCGGTGGTGTAGAGGCCGTGAAGTGGTCGGGGTCGGGGGACGGGATAGTTACAGGTGGACTAGACGTCTTCCTTTGGAGAAGGAAGACGGATAAGACATGGGAGGTTGCTTGGAAGTTTAGAAGAGACGAGCCTCAGAACTTAGTCTCCGCAACCTGGTCCATTGAGGGGCCTTCTGCAACTGCAGCACTTTGTGTCAGTGAGAAGAGTAATGTGAGCAACAATGTGATGGTTTATGATGGTTCTGGAAACCATGAGTATGGGAAAACTGAGCTGCGGCATCCCCAGCCTGTTTCAATGATCCAGTGGAGACCGACCACTTGGCCAAGATCAAGGAACCGTCTGTCTGATTTGCCAAGGGATGTGTTGCTAACGTGCTGTTTGGATGGCACTGTGAGGCTATGGTGTGAGGTGGATAACGGGAAAGTTAGGAAGTTGGGGAAGGAGAGTAGTGACCAAAAAGGCATGAAGAAGAACTTCTGTGTTGGTGCAGTGATTGAGATCAACCATGTGTTGAATGGAAGTCTAGGGGTGGATGTGTTTATGTCTTGGGCAGCTGATATTAGTGGGGTTTACAGAATTGGAGAAGGGGCTACACGATTTTTCTCTGCTGAAGCGCACGGGCGTAATACCGTTGGTCAGTGTGAGTGGTTAGTTGGGGTTGGTCCTGGAACTTTTGTCAGCTTTTGGGCAGTTCATTGTCTTGATGATGTTTCACCAGTGAGGTTTCCTCGTGTTTCTCTATGGAAGAGACAAGAGCTAGACAGTTTTAGGGGCAGAGTGTCTGTTTCAGACTTCAAGGGGACACTACTTCTTAACAAGGTTACTGCCTCGAGGAGCAGCCTCTCCGGTCCTCCTGAGATTTTCTCTTTGATTCATTTGTTACCTTGTAATTCCCTGGTCTGGTCTCTGGTTTATGAGAAAAGTCCTAGCAGTGTAGAGGATGCTTCTGGGAATGAATCGAATAATGAAGCGCCTTCATTGCCTCACATTGGTGGTCTTCCACTTGAAGGTCATAGAGGAAAAATTCGGCAAGTTGTGATGCATCCTTGTGCGTATCAAGCAGAATTCGCTGCTTCATTGGATTCTGAGGGGCTTGTTTTACTTTGGTCAGTTTCTGCTGCCTTGAAGGAAAATTTAGGGCTTGAAACACCGGTTCCTGCATGGAATGTTTGTGGAAAGATTGTGAATCATGATAGTTGCTCGAAATACACAAGTGTGAGGTGGGCTCCTTCTCTGTTCGGTGAAGATTTGGTAATTCTTTTAGGGCACATTAGAGGAGTTGATTGCTTCATAGTTCATGCTTCTCGAGCTGGAGATGGTGATCTACCATATAGCTACATGTGCACCTTACCTCTTGGATGCAATGATTCCTTTGACAAGGGTCCTGCGAATATATTTGTTATTAATCTTCATTCTAACCTTTTCCATACATCAAAGTTCAGTAGATTTTTGGTTTTGGGGATATGGACGGGGGAGTTTAGGGCTCTGTCATGGGAAGTGACTTTTCATCTATCAGAACATGACTCAGAATGTGAACGTGATAAAAAAACCAGTTCTTTGTGCTTTGCTTGGAAATTCGAGAACATTGGAGAAAATCAAAAGAATTATATTGGTGTCAATGCCGCCTCGTCAAAGATACCAGAACTTTATTCTTATGATCAGGTCACGTG